>OMLP01028876.1:0-20321 GCA_900302685.1 Spondyliosoma cantharus | reverse complement strand
AATAAGCATATGGACGGACAGAGGAGAAGTGGATTTGGCTGCTTGAGTAGTTTGAGGGGATTTTGTGGCTGTTTTGATTGTTTTTCCTTTGCCATGAAACTGGGTCATCATTGGAATCCATTGTAACCACTGTGACTTCACACTGACTACGGTTGTCACTGTCTGCACAGGACCAAGCTAAATCAAGCAAAAAAAAACATTGTTCAGTTCCATCGGGGGTGAGTGGTTGATACCCAAGGAGATGAGACTTTGGGTGGAGCGTTGTTTTAACTCTTTCCAGATAGCAGAGTGAGGTCGCAATTTCAATGACTCACCAGAAAATAACTGGGATGTGGTGTGGGCTGCTCTTCAGGGTTGCACGATTCTGGAGAGAAAAAGGGAATCATCAGTTTCTCACCCAGTAGAATATAACGGTCAGGATTTTCTTTCACCGCTCTGACGGAACATGTATTGAATCTTGTGTCTTGATACGGACATAGGGGCAACATAGAATATGATTGTGACCAAGTCAATTAATAATTTCAGCTGTAAAATGTCAGAAAATAGTGAAATTTGCTCAAGGTGATGTTCACATGTTCCACCAACCAAAGATATTCATTAAGATTGCATGGGACAAGGAAAAGCAAATCCTCGCAATGGAGAAGTCCGATCTATTGAACTCATTGATTGTAAAGTTACTTAACTGGCAACTGTTTTGATAGTTGTTTGTTGGTAGACTAATTGTTTCAGACCTAGAATCCACACCTTTTTAACATAGTCTCAATAAAGGGGAAAATGAAGAGCTTTATTAGTGTTTTCTGTAGTTTTGTGTGGTAGGCTTCGATTTTGTTACTGTAAGACTTTGAGATCTATTGGTTTAAAAACTTAGTCAATGTGAATAGAGTAGATTTGGATGTGGGGGAAAGTTTTTAAAAACTCATTCAAATGAAGAATAATATGATAAATCTTGTGCCACCCTTGACTTTTCCTGAAGGCACCTATATTTGGAACCGCTGGTGCAACGTAGCTTTAGGTCAAGTCATGAATGTTTGGTTTGATGCAGCTTGTGTTGCTAACTCCGAGAACAAACAAAACAAAATGGCAATTATAAGTTGATTGTGCAGTCCTAATCGGCTTTGATCATGGGAAGGGACGCTGGAAAAAGTACAGCTGTTAGCAGGGAGATTGTGAGTCACAGGTTCTCATCAACTACAATAGAAACTTTGGTTTCAGGATATTGGATACAAATCCACAGCAGTGTGGATTGTAATGGTCCATATTTGTACCACACATCCTTGTTAACTAGTGCACCCATCCCAGGCACCAAGTCAAGGGACAAACAGATCAACTGTCAGTTTAGCTGTCATAGTCTAGGTACTGGGTGTACTTTCATTGCAGCTGGAGGTGATGGCTTCAGATTCAACCCATCAACCTCAGCCCAATCCATGAAAAATCCATTTATTGTTTTGATTTTCTCTGTTGACGAAAGAACAGAAGAGAGTTTGGTGAGACCTGGCAAGTTTCCTCTGTCAAGCTTTGGCTTCTGCCTCAGTGATTTAATAATGTGTCATTGGCTGGCCTTTTTTCAAGTGTTAGACTGCTAGGAAAGAGCAGGGCAGAATAAGATGTGGCTGAAGACAATGCTTCATGGACCTCAGGGATGCACAGAGAGAAATGGTGAGTCACACTCCTTCCTTCAAGTCTCCAAACAATGACCAACTTGACTGTAGTGGATTCAGATTCCATAAAGAACACACTTTAGCTGACGATTTGGTTTTAGAGAAGATTTTTTCCATTCGTTGTGAACAAAATAATTAAATACTGTATAACTGTGACCGTAGTGTTTTACAGAAAGCCTTGGCTGCTTAAAACAATTAGAAAAAAGTGCAGATACTGCAGGTACTCGATGTACAGTACAATATTAAATATAGTAGCACACAACCATATAATCAGACTGCATTGAATCATATAGCTCTGTAACTCAGGGGGTCTCAGAGTTGTCTGTGGGGCCCCTGGATTGGCTGGTTCTAATTTCACTGGTAGCACTTTCCATTATTTGTGTATAATTTAAACCAACATCCAACCCAGCACGTTGCACCCACTGAGTTGTGGTACTGATCTAGGACATAGTTCAAAGACTACCGACTCCACTCTGGCCAAGTTAGTGTTAGCTTAAGATAAAGACTTGCATGTTTTCTGCCATAAATGCCCTCTGAATCAGAATCAGACTACAGGTTGCCTGTCAGGCTTGTCTAAATGAGAAGCAGAGTAGGTTCAAGGCCTCGAGCGTCATGTTTAACTGTTAAAGTCCTTCTCCACCGGGGATACACTAAACTGCCTTCAAAGGACTGCATCTATATACGAGAACTCCTTTAAAAGACTGGAGAATTGGATACAGGTACCACCACCTTGGGGAAGGGGGTCATGGAGGTTATATAATGGTGGTCTGCTACTGCTTGTTCCCATCAGTTGCTCAGTAGCCTCAAGTCTGATTGACTCATTAGCCATGTCTTACCTTCATATAACTGCAGGGTGTTTTGTAGTCATTTCTTAACTTTGAAATTAAAATTGCTGATGCAAGTCGATGACATTTTATCTGTTGTTCAATTTCACTCAAAGTCTTTTGACATACTGAATGTCTAAGATAGAGAACGTCTTTTATCTGGACTTCGTGTTCTGCAAAAAATGGCCTTGAGACACATCTAGATGTGAAAAAGCACTTGATTCTAATGGCACTATCACGCCAATATGAGCTCATCACACGCCAGAAAAGATTATTGACTGGATGAGAATTGGATAGACAGTTTCATTGATCCTAAAGTTGTAATCCTCAAGATGAACATGAAATCAAATCAATTAGCCTTGCTGTGAATGTTCCCTCTGTTACACTGTGGTTGGGTATACATTGATACCAATACTGACACCAAAACACCATGCTTTGCTATTTAAAAGATTTAAGAAATCAAAAAAAAAATCAATACTTAGTCGGACCATTGCAATCTGCCACAGGTGTCTATTCCGTGCAGCAGTGGGACCAGCAGCAGTGTCACAGCACAGAGTAGCTGGAGAGGCATTTAACTTGTAATATGATGAAAGTTGATGGACAAGATGATGGCAGAGGATTTGTTGTCAAAAGCAAACTATCCTATCCAGCAATATTTAGGAATAAATCCCAATGCCAGTAGGGAACTTAATTAGGGAAAAGGAGTTGGTTACCTGAGAAGTTGTAGGTGAAGCCTGTTGTCTGCAGTGCTTCATCTAACTGCTCCTTCTTGTGCCATTACTCCTCTAGAAGTATAAAACTACTCCCTGATCTGCTGTCAACAAATGTCAAAAATGGCCGTTGTTTTGCTCTGTAGATGCAATTTTGATTATTAACTATTATTAATTGATTTATTTTGAAAATTAATCGGATGTTATGTTGTTGTTTCGGTGTGTGACCTCCTGTCTACTCTGTGCTGAATTCGGCTGAATTGCTGCGTCGTGCTCCAGCAGAAATGGAAGCTCTGCATATCTGCTCCGGCAGGGTCCGGACTGCCGGAGCAGACACGCAACACAGTGGAGCCAGTGGAAGTAAACACATAGACTACAGTGAAACCGGACCGGACTCGTATCTGGTGGAATCTTGCTGTAGAGTGTTGCATCGATGTCTTGGACAGATAAAAAAGACTAAGTATAAAATAGTAAAATGGGTCATCAAATATAAAAGTCTATGTGTGGGAAACATGTGAGTTTAGCCTGTTGTTATAGCTTTTATGAAGATAAGAAGAGATAAATTAGCTGACGATTTCCCTAAGGCTATCTTATATAGGCTGTAAGTGATGAGTGCTGTTTGATCTTAACATCATTTAGAGACGTTTGAAAACATGTTGAAGAATGTTCTCAGTTGAAATCAAGCTGGTTTGGAGGCCTGGTGTTTTCTTTCTTAGCTGATATAGCAAGTGTTATTGGCACTTTCCCACCCCTGTCTGACTACAGCCTCCAATCTGTGGGTGTTTCTGACAAACTGATTCTTGTGTGACAGGAGACACTATCATCTGCGACTCTAAGCCCCTGCTGAGAAGTATTTTCGGAATCCTGTGCCACTGCAGGATGCAGGCGTTTTGGCACTCCCAGTTTGACATATTTTCATTCTGACATTTAAGGATATTACATATAATGATGCACTTCTCGAAAGATAAACACTGATTAGAATGAAATCTGAGTTGTGTGGCCATTTTCTGTCCAGCTGTGGTGGCAGGCAGGCAGACTGCTGTACTTTTTCTCCCACTTCCAGTAAATGTATTTAGAGGAGATTACAGATGTGATCCAGACAAAAGAGCAAACTCCCTGGTACCGTCTGACTGGTTGTCTGTAGTTGGGCAGAGAATAGATCTTGAGGTTGTAATCTCGATGGATAATCACATTGTCACTTTCACAAATACACTGAGATGAAAAGAAAGCAAGACACCGTTGGGCATTATTTGGGCTCATTGGAAGGAAGTTTTTCCTCTTTGTTTCCTGCAGAAATGTTCACCATCACCATCATGCTGTCAAATGAATAACATAAAATACAAAAGTCAAGCCTGCACAGAAGCAAACTTTTAGAGATGCTGTGATCACATGTTGATCTGTGAGCGTAATGCCTGGGCCTTTCAACTGCCTGTCAATTCAAGAGGCTGACATCCATATCCAGCTTTGCTCCAGGCTTCTTCGATTCAAGTACACTCCTGTCCAACTTCAACATTCCCAAGTTTGTATGTTTCCAGTAGATGAGACTGAACTTTGCCCTAGAAAACACCAGTTACCTTTGTAAGCTAGGTGCCAGGTATGGCATGCATTAATGATGTTTAAATGACTGTTAAAACAAGACTGACCATGTGAGCATACCCCGTTTTTTAATCACTACCCAATGCTGACGATCAAGACCCAAAGAAACATATGACATAGTCATAGTGTAGCTTGCTGGAGGCAGAACCACAGAACATGCCAGCAGTCCACAGCATACTGTAGCACGACTCTTCAGTTAAACCCTTGTGTTTTTCAAGAATGAACTTTTCACAATCCAGATTTTCTCTGCTCACATACACATTTTTTAATACGCAACTGACATTGAATGAGCTTCATAGACCCTAAGGCCATGGACATTTGTCAGCACATGAATGCAATCTTCTTGAGGCGAGGAGACGAGGAGAAGAAAATGGATAAAGCCCAGATTTGGCTTTCACATCATCAGTGGTACAGTGTCTGTTGTCAGGATGTGCCACAGCCTGTTGGAGAGAATCTCGAGCTCTCCGGTTGTTCTGAATAGCAGTAAAGAGGAAAAGAGGGTTTGTTGAACTAGATGTCTCCATTCAGTGTACATTCATTAAAGCTAATCACAGTTAATTATGCGGGTGGAGCAGACTGCAAGCGCGTGGGGGAACGGAGTCAAGATGCCAGTCAGATAACAGTGCCAGCAGCGTAGAGCAACTGTTTTTTTGTTGTTTTTTTTAAAACTCTTTTTTGGCTTTCATTCTCTCTGGCATCAAAATAAAAGATCTCACGACTACTGGCCTGGCTTCTATTCACTGTTGGTAAATCTCTGTCCACTACTTTTGTAACATGGCAAAGCACTTTCAAAAGATGAATTGGCATGCAATTGTAGGAACCATCTGTCTATCCCCAATCACAGGCTAACTTCAACTAATCTGAAGCCCCATTCCCACTGCCATTTCATGGTGGGTATCTTTTGCCGATATTCTGCCTGGCCGTCTGTTTGAAAGTTTCAGAGTCCAAATGGAGGGTCAGTTTCGTTCAGCCCTCCTCTCCGCCAGCGTAGGTAATAACGGAGGCAAAACAACGTCTGTGTTAAAGGGTAGGCAAGGCAGTGTGGGGCAGGGGTGTGATGGTCTGATGGCATTCACAGTCACAACCAAACAGATCCTTCACTCATCAAATAAAAGAGAAATGTCCCACATTTCAACCCACAAAGCAACGTTACAAGACCAAAAAACAGTAATGGGGTAGCAGGTCATGTCTTTGGCATTTTATATGAGGAAAAAAATCTCTGCCCAAAAAACAAAACGGCATCCCTCTCCGTGAGTGAGAGCCAGACAGGGTCCTCCTTTTACTGATGCCGATAATGTGATGTAATGTAGTCCAAAAAACTTTCCACAATGCGTGGTGGGCCTGGATCTCAATCACAACACTTAATAATAGTATCCATATGAATATAAACAGTTGGCAAATACATGTTTAGATTAACAGGTGGAAAAATTGGGAGAAACTTCTCTAAAAACTCTAAAACTGGATTTTCATGAAATTTAGTACAGATTGTCACGATGAATCCTAATAACTGTGTTGATTCTCTGACTTTACGTCTAGTGCCACCAAAAGTTCGCATTTTTCACTTCATAGTGAAACATCTCAACATCTATTGAAAGAATTACTTTGGTGAATGAGGAATTGACTAATGATAGCATGCTAACACACAAACTGAGATGGTGTGTATGTCAAACATTATACCTACTAAACATCAGCATTTTAGCATTGTCATTGAAAGTATGTTAGCATGCTGACATTCCCATTTAGCTCACAGCACCACTGTGCCTAAATACAGCCTCACAGTCTTGTTGTGTTGCATTTTTACAGGCTGTACCAAAGCACAAAAGGCTCCTCATCAAGTCTGACATTCCCCCTGGACTCTGCCAGAGGTTTTATAAGAAATGAAAAACATAGTGTGAAACATACAAGTCCTGCCCTGCCAAACGCCAAACTGCTTCATGGCAGCCAGTTGGAGCGTTGGTAATGTGTGATTACATGGATGGTGATGCTGTCGGTGTCACAAAAATACGGGTTGAAATCCATTTTGTGCCTGCACAAAGACGGCGCTGTTGCAACTTCCTCGGAGTCAACGAGGGGTGCTTTTGTTTTGGTTGCTTGAGTTGTTTGCAGGTCCATTTAATCTGAAAGAGGGTACTTCAGGTCTGTTTCTGCAAATCTGTGTGCACACGTCCAAGTGTGTTCATTTAACTCCTCAGGGGGTTTGTCCCATTTGGAGTGTTTTGGCCAACTTCATTCTGCTTTGTCTCCATGGGAAGAGGTCACAAGCCAATATAGAGACACAAGTCACGGCTTGTTTTGCACTCAAATTGCTTGAACACTGGCCCGCACTGATGACCCTGAATGAACCATTTGGACTTTTAGCATATAAATCATAGTTGGCAGTAAAAATAGAATTGATTTGTCAAGTTTGATCTGTTTTGAAGGAACAGTTTTGTACTTGTTTCGTGCTGACACAGCAGCCTACGTGAAGCCGTCTATGTTGTTATAAAAGTATGAAACATTTAAGGATGAGGGCTTTTCGCAGTCCAAACATGTTAGCGTGGCTTTCCTGTCCAGGGAATGATGTTTGAGAACTGACAGCATTCAACCTATAATGACTGTTTGTCCTTTTTTGTTTTTCTTCATCCTTACAGGAGGAGTGCTTCCTTAACCTGGAGGCTCCCATCAGTAGGGTCTGTGGTTACGACACCCCCTTCCCTCACATCTTTGAACCCTTCTACATCCCAGACAAGTGGAAGTGCTTCGATGCAATCAAGAAGATGATCAACTACTGAGCCCCTGTCAGGTAGGAAAGATCTGACAGCTTCCCTTGAAGGAAATTGACGGAGACATTGTGCAATTTCCAAACACTTGATGTATATTAAGGCCTGTCGACAATTACCCTGTAATCTGCATTATATATTCCAGTAATGTAGGTGTGAAGACATGAAAAATATAACCTGCCATCAGTAACAGTCATCAGTAGAGAGACAATTTAATCGCATCGCACTCAATGTGATTTTGAAACGATAGTTTCTTTGTTTATGTGAATGGCTGACGGCCGACTTGCTGCTTGTTTTTCCGTGGCGCGCCACATATATATGCTTTAAAATAATTAACTGACAGTGACTTTCTGTTTTGCCGCCTGCAGTGAATGATATAATAATGATTAATTTAAAGATTCTGCAACATGTTGTCCAGAAGCCAACACTGAGGGCTTTAGTACACCATTAAAGGGTTTATATAAGATAGTAAATTCAAATGCAATTCTAAAAATTAAGCAAAATAACACAAAATAAAATGAACTGCACTTAAGAGTACATATTTAAAGCAGTTACGTCATAATTGAGTCCACCTCGGTTACAAACTTCAGCCACTTTCCTCTGCAGGAACTTTCCCCTGGGAGTAGGAAACTCTGAAGGAACTGCAGGGACCTCCGGATGTACTAGCAAAGATCAATATCATCGTTGTTGTGTAGTCGCAGCCATTGCTTTTCAATAAAGCTGAACAACAACAGACTGAAATAATTTTGTGGTTCCTTTTTAAAAGTAGTTTCTTGGACTACAAATTCACAATGGAAATGGAGGCTATTACCCGTGTTTTGATTTAACTTGAACCTACCAATCTAACATACCTGTCCGTCTTACTTCTGCATAATATAAACTCAGTGTAGCTTGCTTGCCGCCTAAATGCAAATTGGATTTAATATTGGCTAGATATCTTGCTCAGGTGTGACTGGGCAACGAGTCAAGCCAAGGATCTAGAGCTGTTGCGTTTTTCTTTTTGGTTTGTTTCTGTCTTCTGTGACAATAAACCGTCAGCAGGATAAAAGCAAAGTATGATCACATTTTAATATAGATTTGTCAGTTCTTCACAGTGACACAAAAGGGGGGATGTGTTTATGTTTACATGCTTCACCTACACCAAAGCCTCTGAATGTGAAGACTGAATGTTCAGAGGATTCCACAGCATCTGTTTTGGGTGACTTCACACCTGCATTTAGAGCTGCCGACTTGTAATCAGACCACCCAAGACTGATTTTAGTGCCAAGTGTTAAGAGGGCCGACATGTCATGGATATGCCCCGTCAGGTTGCGTAACCTCATACTGCTATCTCACTCTGGAGGCTTGTTATTGTCTTTCATTGGGTGCAGAGGTGTTGAATACTCCTTTGAGAGGGGACAGTGAGTCTTTCCGACTCCTCTGCAATCTCTTTTGAATTTGTCAAGTCAGGCGAAACTTTATTTATAAAGCTCATTTCATACACATGGCAACAGAACATGCTTTAGTGAAGTGACAATACATTTGTAGAAGGGCAAGTGCAGTGAATAAATATGCATATCAACAGGTGTTGATGGTTAAGAGACCACTGCCTGTGGACCAGAGAGTTCTTGCCATTTTGTATTTAATTAGCATGTCTTTTATATAATGAGGTGCAAGGCTTTGTAAGTCGTGAGCAGAATCTTAAAATCAAATCAGGATCATCAATCGTCAAAATTCTAGCTTTGAAGGGTGGTAATGCAGAGATCTAAGAGCAGGTGTATTGTGTTCCAACGTTTTAGTTCCGGTGACAGCAAGAATGCAGCAATTCCTTGAATTTGGGTGGGCCTTGAATGCACCATTACAGTAGTCTAATCTTGGTTATGAATGCATGGATTAATATCTGCGAGTGTGAATTTGATGGAAGGCCTTTTAGTTTTGAGAGAAAGCTGATCTTGTGAAACGATTGATGCGGTTTTAAAATTTAGATAACCATCTATGATTAGACCCAGATTTCTGGCTTCACTTTGTCTCAACAGAGACAGAGAGCTGAGCTGCAGTCTCTGAGCCTTTGCACCAAAGATCGCTTTGTCTGTGTCGTCTTGACCTATGGCCGTTAAGATGTTGGCATCTATTAATAAAATGCAAGCAGTCAATAATAAAATACATAAAACACTATCTCCATCCAGCTCTACTTTTCCTCCTCATCTGCCATCCACTGTGGAAGTTGACTTATTGAACCTCTCTCCTCTTCCAGAGCCAACTTTTGGTCGCCCTGAGCTCCACACTCACTCCTTTTCCTCTACATTCATCCAATCAGTGGAGAGCAGCCAGGAAAAGACACTTTGTTGACCATCCAATCAGGAAGCAGTATCCAGATGGGCTCCATGTCTCTGTGTCCTCCAGCTAAAAGACTGTTACAGTACCTCTGGATCAGGGAACTTCATTCCTGTTGCAAGGGGAAAATAACTTCATCTGCTCTCTGTGGTGAAAATCTACTTTAAAATCAACATAACGCACATCATTTCATTTCCTCTGAGGTAAAGATGGATACTGTGGGGATTATGTAGTTGAATTTGTGACTGTCCGCCTTTCTGTGCTGTTACTTTTGATTGAATGTGTTCAGCTCTGCTCTAATCTTTATTTAGTTTGACATGAACTGGCCCGTATTGTACTAATATAATGGACCTTTGGTTTTTAAGGAAAATAAACTAGAATTGGTGAAAACTTTGTTTGGTGATTTGCATTACTTTGAATTTGTTTGTATTTCACTCTGTTATTTTGGCAGCAAAAAGCTACCCAGGGGGTTACAGCTGGTCATGGGAGAGAAATGTATACCAGACTGGCAAAGTCTGCACATTTGATAAATCTTTTGATGAAGTCTGGGAATTTTACAGTTCCAAGACAAATTTTACAACTTGTTTAACACATTTATTACATTCGCTTTTGATTTCTTGGCCAGCTGCTCACCCTGTGCACCCTCTTGGCCAAACAGAAGAAGAACTTATCTCTGTTGCAAAAGCACTTTGATTTAAAGATGTAAAATCGTACAACTGCGGAAAAACCTAGAATTTTACATCATGGCCACTGTATGAACTTTTGTCCTATTGTAAAGTTTTAAGACCTTTCCATTTTATCAGTGCTTCGATCAGAAAACTGTCGTTCCTTGTTAAACTTCTTGTCCATTTCTTGCCATCTAAAATTTGGATATGGGGAATCATGGAATCAATCGGGGCCATTGTTGGAGCCCCGTTTCCTTTTACTGCACGTTTCTGAGAATAATGAATCCTAGGTAAACTATTACCTAAACGATAATGAAAACTGCCTGTCAGGAGTTGGAGATCTGCCCAGGTTTCCATTAGGAGACACCGGCGAGAAACGATGGCATCCATAACTGCTGCACCACTCTGAACGCTTGTGTGTGCAGGGAAAACCACGAGTGAAAGTGTAAAGCATGCTAACCTAATGAGGCTGCAGTGTTCCTCACACTGTGGTAGAATTAGATGGAGTGGGTAAACACTGAAAGTTATGATATTCTTAGAAGTGGGCAAAAAAGTTTAAGCTTGCCCTCAGAGAGCAAGTCATAGAATCCAAAATATCCAAAGGACTCCTCATCTGGAGACTATGAATATGCTCTCAAATGTCTTGGCAAGCCTGTAAGAAGGGTGGTCCAAAATACCCAAATTCAGTAGAGATTGTTCCTGTTTGGATCAAGATAATTTACAGCAAAGTTTAAGCTAAACGGCCGGTAAGAACCGTCATACATGAGTTACTTATCTTGCATTGTGGGTTCAGAATTTTGGCTGATAATCAAACTTGACAGAGTTCCTCTGGGGAGCATGAAAAGTGTAAAGCAAAACAAATAATATAGAAGTATAAAGTCATAATCTTTATGTAATCTTGGATTCTGTTATAAATTATGTAGAAGCAGATATTTATGACGGGCTCATCAGGGTTTATCCTCTGGGTCCATGAAGGATGAATGTATCATTTGTGCTACTTGGGGGCAGCAACATAAGCTGTCACCACAACATTGTTGTGAGATATTAGCACTTTACAAGGTTCTCATGGCTAACGTTAGAAAACTGTTGCCTTAATACAAATCCGGCACATACAAAACAACATTAGCATTCATTTGAACTTTGTGTTTCTTGACACTTACAGTTCAGTATTCAATGTCATTTTAACTCTTCTTCAGTCCTAACGCCTGAAGGAAGTGTTTGGCCCTTTCATTTTTAAAATGCTCCACTAGTGCCATTTGGTGCTGGATAGCCGGCGTATAGTCAGTTTATCAGTGGTTGTAGTTGAAAAATTGCTCCAGGCTACAAAAACAATAAAGTTGCCAGCAGTAAAACCAAAACAACAAGCTAAAAGACACTGAAACGCACTGTAGAACTTCAGAAATGGTAATAATTATTTGTGGGCTTGTCACTACGAGAGACCCCTTTCACACTGAACACTTGTTTGATCCGTTGATGATATACACATTTTGATTACTGCATGTGTAATGTGGTAGAGTTTGGATCAAATGAGTATTACATCCAAATGACTTTAATTTAAACGGTCACACTGATGGATTAGCTTCACAATTAACTGTGTCAGACAACTACTGTTTGAGCAACTGTTGTTCACTCCCATACTCATATGTTTTCTTTTTGTGCTGGTTCATCTTATTTGAAAAGCATCCATTCACCTCAACCCACTAAGTATTACCGCCATCTCATTCATCCTCGGGGGTCCCCTGCACATTTTTAACCACTCTGACTGCACACAAGAAAACATAAACAAGTGGAAAGTGCCATCTTGTGAAATGTAAACCTAAAAGGACTTATTGTGGCATTGCTCATTTTCTCCATGTGTCAGTCATTTCCCACATGTTCATTTGACCATTCACAAACAAGCGCGCTAGTTGTTGTTGATGTAGTTTTGACAGCCCCACTCATTTGCTTACCCTCACTGTGTACAGTATTTCCTGCCCGATGGGTCAATCACTCTTCGCGCAGTTTTTAAGCCTGTGGGGAAAGAATAATCAGCTCGCTAATGAAACGTTTACAGTGGAGGCAAAAGACGGACTAGCTAGACCAGCGCGGCCCCGGTGCCTCAAGGTCTTTGCTTTTAATTTGTCTGAAGCGCTGAACTCGACCCATCAGTGGAGTTTAGGAGAAGGTAAGAAGGACTTCAAAGTGGGACTAATAAATGAACGTGGCGATGTTTCCCCTGTGGCACGCACTGGGCTTTTGAAGAGCAGAGGAGTACAGTGCAAATGTGTCTTCAGTATCTGGACACCAGAGAGTCCCAAGCTTTTGATGTAACGCAGCCATCTGGATCATCTTCTGATAAAAATCACAAACATTACATAGTTTGTACTTTTGGCTATTTCTTTGTGTTATTTGGAAACATTTTTAAAGTATAGAGATCAAGATGTGTGCTGTGGTGTGCGCGACGTGCCCATTTTTTGGTGCAACTGCTTTCAATATGTCACTTTCTAAACAATTTGTGAAAGTGATGGAAACAGCTTTGTGTGCAGTTGAAAAAGAACTGCACCACTGACATTTTTTTTTTTTGGTTATCCAAATAATACACTCTGCTGCTAAATGAAACCAGTTGGCAGCATGTATTTTGACGTGTGGCTTGTAATAATAAATACATTTGGAACGGTTGTGATATAACTGAACTGTTGTGCTCGACGGTAACAATGAGCAGGCCCCTTTCTGCGGTGCATAAACAGCCGATCAACATCTGAACTTTCAAAGAGAGGCATTTGAAAATGTCTTTTTCCGACTGGCTCAAAGGTGGAATGTATTAGATACATGCATCTGCACCAAACGCTCTCTCCCTGCTTCTCATAATCGCACACAAAAGATATGTCGGACTCTGTCTCACCTATCGGAACATTTGGGCAGTTTACAGCGCCCACGATCAGCCATCACAGGCCAAAGAGGGCAAAGGCTCATATGGTTTAGCCTGTGAAGAAAAAAACTGAAACAATTCCACTAATCAGCGAGTGTCTGCTAAATCCTTGTAAAGTTTCAGATAGGATTCTCAGCACTCACCACCGCAAACCCTGGTTGAAATGTAAAGATAAAGTCCTGTCTGTCATTTTGGTCTCGGTGAAAGCAGGGACTTTAACCACCGCGGTGAGGCGGCCCCTCTTTTGGGCGGGGTGGCAGGGATGACCTCTGGTTGGTAGGAAGGCCATAATAGCATCTGTGCTCTGACAGTGTGTCATTACACACTATATTTACATGAAACGCTAAAGTCAGGGGTGGTAGGTCACGACGTGAAGCTACAGGGGGTGAGGAATCTCTGGTGGATGTCAAACCATACAACCAAAGATTACTGAAGATTGTAGAACCGCTCAGCCTGTAATGTGGCCTGCTGTGCAATTTTAATGGTTGCGGGGCCATGTTTTACAGCATCATTACACATTCATGGGATTGCTATGATTTTATGCAACATCCTTTGAATATTTTATTTTGATAGCTAGTTATAATATGATACAGCCTGGGAGAGTTTGTCCTGAGGTTTATGACGAAATGGTGCGTGGCGGACACAAAAAATGCTCATTTGATACTGGATCAGTTCATTTCATCCCTGCAGGTTGCTTGCCCTTTTTCTTACATTGTTGCAATAATTGAATTAGAAACCCGTTCCTGACAAACACGCTCGTTTTCACTGATAAGCAAACTTGGGGAACGGCAAATACCATATCACAGCCGCAGCGTTTGACGGTTCAGGTTTACATGACAAAATTTGTGTTGGACATGCCTGCAGTAATGACTGCTGCCGCTGGCTCTGTCGCTCGTTTCAAATCAAAAAGTCACCTCTCGTTAGATCCGGCAGAGAAACCTTCAGTAAGCCGCACCATCTGAGCCTCGTAAATTCCAAATAGGCTTAATTTATTGTGCTTTCAAAGTTATGCATCACTAAATGAAAACAGGTTGCGCAACAAAAAATAGCTCCTTTGATAGAGCCTCGTTACTAAATATTTCTGCTAATTGCCACTCTTGACTGTTGTGGGGCTTACTGAAACAACTGACAGACGTCTTGTTAGCTTGTTAGCTTAAACCCGACCCATTTTAGCGTGGACTGCAAAGGAGACGGTATGGAGTGAGGTCGACACAGCCGACCCAGTGCTACTTGCTAAAATGCTGTTCAGCATTGCTGTGAACTAGAAAGGTTAATAACCTCTCATTTATAAAAAAACAAACATACCTCAGATAACAAAACGCTATGCGAATACGTTTTGCTAAATGATCTAATGCTAGGTAGGTTAGCATAATCTGACATTTCTACTTGTTCTAAACTGCATTGATAGAAACTCACAAACATTTCTCCATAAAAAAATATGTGTAAACCAATTTACACATTGCTAAAAACCCAAGTACCTATAAGTCATTTTGAAAGATTAATTAGCTCAATTTACTAAATCACTAGTTTGAAACCAGCTGCAGCAGTGAATAAGAATTTAGCACACCACTAGTGATGTGTCGCTCACGAACGAATCAGTTCGAAGGAACGACTCTTTAAGGCGAATGAACTGACCTGATTCCACATTTCACTTCTCTCTCGTTCGTTCTTTCATTCTCACAGACTAGTCACTGTGTTGTTCACTGTTTAGTTATCAGAGTGGTGAAGAGGACTGAGAGCCAGCCAATTGCATGCTGAGTCTAGGACACTGTTGTCGAATTTTAGCCAATGAGAAACAGGAAAGCATAGCAACCGTTTCCATGAAAAAAATTTCATTTCGTTCGTAACTCATTCTTGGCTTGCAGGCTTTAGCTGTTAACTGTTGTGTTGTCTAAAAGTACACATAATCATGAAGTTGCAGTTATGTATTTGCCTTGAACTCACGGTCAACATAACACTGTTGACCGTGAGCACGATCGTTTGTGAACGAGGAGGAAGGAGGATTACATGATTTGTGATTCGTGACGTTGTACCGGAAACGCAACTGAACAAACGAACGATTTGAACGATTCTTCCTGCCGAACTGACCGACGGGAACTGAATCTCGACATCGAATGATGAAATCCACCTCTGCACACTACATGCTAACTTATTAATGGATTCAGACACTTTACAGCAGGGATGGCCCTAATCCTGTCATGAGAAAAAACTATATCTGCAGTCATGTCTCATTTATATTTAGCAGACGCTTTTGTCCAAAGCGACTTCCAGTAATTCATACATACACCTGCCATGCAAGGTGCCGACCAGCACATCAGGAGCAGTTTTGGGGTCCAGTATCTTGCCAAAGGACACTTCGACATGCAGACCAGGGGAACCAGCGACCTTCCATTAACATGACGCTTGCTCTACCCCCTAAGCCACAGCCCCCCACGTCTCATGTGTATTCTAAGCAGCACAGATGCTACTTAATGGTCACAGAAAATGAACATAATAGGAATACTACAGGCGGCAGTGTGTCTCTACGATCCTCTCGTACTTCCATGACTACACGTTGCCACTCCTTACTTGGATCATGAAGGTGACCAGTGTTGGGCGATGTCTACCCAATTGACATGTAACAGTACTCACGCCAGTACACGATGACATGGTGGTTAGGGCTGGGGGGTTAAGGAAGTGTGTTTCTTAAAGTTGCTCATCAGCACACCACTTCTCTCAACGCTGACGGTAACCTCCAACAACTCTCTCACCCAGCCGAGAAAGCTGTCGCCTTCAGTTACTTGATTTAGGAAACGGCAGGTGCAGCCCTACAGGGACCACTAATAACCTTTCCGCCTTAAATATAAAGTTCTCGTTTTCGTACTAGAAGTAGCTGATTTTTCTCATATAAACCTGGAGTCTGTCAGGCTGATGGAACAGGCCGAGTTCTCTGCTGTGTATCCTCCTAAACAGACTTGTTGCCACATTATCTGGGCTCCAATCATCTAGTTGAGATCTGAACAGGATCAGTGAGTTCAGTTCTTTAAAAACAACAAGTAAGGACATACTAATGCTAAACAGGATCATATTATTATTATTATTGGTACCAGCCGTGACAGCGTCAGCTGGTAATGTTTCACTTTATGTGTGTGTGTGTGTGTGTGTGTGCGCCATAATGGCAAAATGCAGTCCTGGGGACAGGTTCGTAGCAGGAACTAACACAAAGCCGATTTTGAGGATTTTTCCATCCGTCTTTCTGTGGACACGTTTTGGTCAATGTGAAAGTGTCACCACCGTGCAATACAGTCACGAAACTGTACAGGTGTGTAGTTAAAATTAAGGCCCAAGTTCAAGTTATGTTCAAGTTCAAAGATAAGTATGGTGTTGTGTGACAATGAGTAGTCATCATCACAAGATGGCGTTTTTTATTTTCAGTCATATAGAACTGGAGTGTGGCAGCATTATTATTACTTCCTTGTGATGGGGCGAAATTATGCTAAGGAAAAAGGCTTTTGAGTTCAGTTGTTTTGTGGTTAATCCTTCATACTGTGTTGTGTTTTATAGAAAAGATTATGATAAAAACTAACCTTGAGGGCAGAATTGAGGCCTATATATATATACTGCCTATAAACTACTGCTCTTGTATGAAATCTGTATTTTCCTTTAAAAACACAGACCGCAGTGTTTGCCTATTAGAATCACAAGAGACGGATGGAGAACACCAGCTGTTTTTGTTCCATTTATCCAAAGCTTCATTACCCCATCAAACATTTACCTCTGAGCAGTGCGCTTTCACTAGTTCACCCACACTCACACAAACTATGCACTGTACATTAGCTCACCGGTGCCATGAGATTGAACGCGGTTAACTGCACAGCGTATACTGTTTGGGTTTCCATGCTGTGGTCCACTGCCTCTTTAAGCCCAAGTAGAGCACTCACAACAGCACTAAAACACAAAACACATGTACATCTGCCCGTCTGACTATCAGACCTTTTCCTCAGACACAAATGAGCAGGATATTTTACGTTTTGGTCTTCTTCCATGGTCAACATCCGTTTCTTTAAATAAAAATGAGGCCAGGGTTGGTTTTAATTCTGACTGTTGGGGCTGACAAATGGTTGCTAAGGGGAGAAGGTGGGGGGAGAGACAAAAACACTCTCGGTCCGGCGGAGGTAATTTTGCCCGGCTCTGGTCTCGACGGGGTGTTTGTGTACCAATGACATCCTGTTAGACACAGAGGGTAGTTCAGTCTCATCTGACGTAAGCGCTTCCAGTTAGTGTGGCAACGAAATAATTTCCAGCCCTAATTGAGGGAGCGTTGCATGTCAGGCTCACACGCTTTACACCCTCCATGGCAAACAGGGAGCACGTCTCTGAGTCAGGAGTGATACTTTGTTCCCCACAAAACATGGGCAGCATTTCTATTCTTCAGCTCGGGGAGGGGGGGGAGCTGTACATCATTGTCTGTGAAAGTTGATATGACACAAATGCGTACCGTCTGTCCCAAAGTCTGACTGACTTTGAATGGAACACGGTGTTTGTAAAGCTCGAAGTTGGCTCTTGCCAACCTGAGAGGCTTTTGTTGAAGGAAAAATCATAGTTATTGGTGAGATTATGTGATCACTGGCTGCAATAGAAACAGATTTGATTCTATTTTTGAAGTGGGTCCTTTGAGACAGATAATTAATGGACGAGTTGCCAGGAGACTTCTTGTATACAATACCTACAGTACAAAGGAAACACATGCAAAGCCGCCTTCTACTACTTCTTGAGAGCAATGTTTTCGAGCAGTTACTTTATCTTTCCCTTCCCCAGTCTTTTTACTTCATAATTCTATATAACAAAAAGGTTAGTAAAGCCTAAGGTTCAATATCATCCACTTTTTACCCCAACCCATCCTTTTTGTGTGGCCCTCGGTCAGAACAGAGTTTCTAGGGGGTAGTGGTGGAGAAAACATCCCCAACGACATGGGACAACTCTTCGCAATCCTCATACGTCATCAGTAGTCGTCTATGGGGCTTACGGAAATCGACGCCAGCGTACATTTCAATGTACTGCCTGTGGTGATTTCTCTTGCGTTACCGTGGCGATCCTGGTGTTATCACAATGCCAGATTTGCCATTTATCTGATAGAGGTAGAAAAGATAGCAAAGCACGCAAAACTTCACACACATGAATATATTACCTGTTACTAGTTACCATCGTTTTAAAGAAATACATTACGTTACAATATTACTGTCTGTGTAGAGTAACAAACGAATGGCCTTGGACACACGGGTGAGCAGGCAGACAAAGGATCATAGTCTGATATAATATGAGATAGGAATAAACATTTTTGATTATGCTATGAATTCATTCATTATTCATATGAAACACAACAGACCTATACCGTCTATGATGTAGCCTATAATGACATGACAAGACACAAATCTCTTTTTATTATAGTCCACAGAACAAGGTACGCACGGGCATAAATTCAAGTGCACTCTGAGGATTAGGGTTCATCATTAGGCCTGTAATACGTATGTAATACGGCTCATTTCAGTCACACACACATTGAACAAAGAATTAATAGGCTCGGCTGTATTAAACACACAGCCTATATTAATATGGTCATGTCGGTGTGGATGGATTCTTATAAACCAACAACAATAAACGCTTCAGTTTGGTGGGTAACGCAGATTGTAATGCTTTACGTGACACAACTGAGGTAATACATTACTGAAATATTATTAGCAACACGTAACTCCGTTACCACTAAAATAAATATATTACTGTTACCCCTAACACTGGCCACTAGCGGTGCTATATAGTGCAGTTTACAGTTTGAGCTTAAAAAGCAGTGGTACCAACTGCCGCAACTTTGCTGCTGGGCTTTACAGCATCCAATGCCATCACAGGGCGAGGATGCAACACTGATATGTGCCAGAACATGAACTGTCCTGCATAAATAATCAGTAACGACAGTAATGCCGAAGTATCCTTGAGCCCTAGGTAAGTGTAAATGGACTGTACGCTGGTGTTAAAGGCTACCATGCAAGGTGCCACCAGCTCATCAAGAATGAACCATTCATACGCAATAACAGAAAGACGGAAGAACCACCAGGAGCAGATTCAGTATCTTGCTCAAGAACACTGAAGGGGTTTTGAATCACAGTCCACAGGCAAGAGTTGTATTGGGAGTGTGCTCAAAGGTGGTACAGAGGATGTTTAATTTCTATCATATTTTAAACCCTTGTTAAACCTACTGGAGAGACCTGTAGCAGCCCCTTACTTATGAAAAAACAAAAAAAAAGTGAGAATAAATATAAAGTGTGGACGTGGTCGGGCCCAAAAAACAGTAGCCAATAAAGAACGACCACTAGCCGTTCAGTATTGGTCGTTGAGTACGTCAATCAACTGTCTTTTTTTCGCAAGTGAGCTACGTTTGTAACGTACGTAATTTACTCAACCCTGATGATGCGCAGCTGTGGACATCCTGCGCGTAGCTGTCAGTAGTCAACCAGTGATGTCAAGGAACAGCTTACTGGTATTTAAACTCAATTGTAAAAGCTTTCTCCACACCAATTTTGATGATGGCAGCGCAAAACAGCCCGGAGACCGCAAAAGGAAACGTGTTTTTGAAGTTGCCGAAAAAAGAAGACTTGGAAAACTTGAACAAAGCAAGACGAAAGTAAAGTAAAGTAAGGCTATGATATTTTTACTTTTAAAATGATGTGGGTTCTCCATAACAGTTGTTGTAGTTTCTGATGCGATTGGGCTAGCTTGCTCTGTTGACTAATCATATCCCTTGCCGACTGTTTTCCGATTTGTGAGGTGGTTTCTGTTCCATTGGCTACACGTAGAAACGATAACAAACAATAAAAAACAGCCGCTAATATTACATGTTTCCTGAGGCATAGGCTA
>OMLP01028875.1:12597-23220 GCA_900302685.1 Spondyliosoma cantharus | reverse complement strand
AAAAAAAAAAAAAAAAAAAGAGAGAGAGAAAGTGGATAAAGCATGAAAGAGGAGGATGAAAGGAAGGAAGTGGGTTGGAGGAGCAGAGAGGCGATAACGCTCGAGGTACAAAAACATTCTCTAAACGCTAAACTGTATAATAAAGTCCAAGGATTAGGCTGCAGAGGGAAAACAAGGGTTTTATTTACATCACTGCGCACAGAAACTCTTAAGCCAGAAGCCTTATTGGACGGGTATTAGGACTGGGTGTTTTTGTTGTGATGGGGCTCACAGGCAGTGGGCAGCGAGCAGGGCTGCAAGACACCGTGCCTCACACCAGTTTACTGTCAAATGATGCCCTACACTCTGCAACCAATTAGCAAACGAGTAGGACGTAAAACTCTCACGCGAGGAATTCACACTCTTTTTTTTTTTTTTTCAGAAAGAGACGGAGATGGAGAGAGAGAGGTGAGAATGAGAAGGTAAATCAATTAGAAAAGAAAGTTTTTCAAGACAACGTGGGCGAGATGACCTTAAAGCAAGTCCGCCATATGTACATTGAGCTGAACAGGAGGGGAATTACAGTACGGTAAGTATAGTGTGACAGTGAGACAATGAGCACCGTTTCAGTGAGTGGTAGTTACGTAGCAACACCTACAAAAGTTTGCTTGAAATAGCTCGTCATATAGACTGCAGCAGGAAGACCACGGAATGCATTTGATTGCTTATTAATTCAATCTTTCATTTATTAAAAAGGACAAAATGTCTCACTTTGAAATGCTCAGGAAATATTGCAATGTCATACATTTGGATGGACCGTTTATATATCCCCTTTGTCCAGAGCGCTTCACAATTTAGGCTGTGACGTTTAGTCTGAATTTAAAGGACACGTTCACCCAAAAATAAAGATTTTTATCAGTTATCGTCACCCTCACGCTGACAGAAAGTTGGCTGAAGTTGAAGTAAACGTGCCGCACGGCATTCTCCTGAACAACTGAAGTAGATCGGGTTTTAAAACGCAAAAATACAACCGAAAAAACGTGCTTCATGTTTTGTTTTTTGGTTGTTGTCTTTGTTTTTTACGGCCACGTGCGCTTCAGTTGTTTGTGAGATGCTACAACGCTGTTTTGCTGCGAACCTCCAGTAATGTTTTGCGCACTATGAATCTTTCCATTGACGTGGAGGGCAGAGCAGATAATGACTGCATCTTCATTTTTTTTTCTTGCATGAACGCAGTTGGTGAGATCTTATGTGGTCTGACGATTACGGAACTGGCTGCAGGAAGGAGAGAGGCTTTTTACACAGAGCAACAGATGGATTATTATGACAATTTCAAAGAGGAAAATGTAATCTTGGAGATTTTTGAAGTGATTATCTAGACGGAAGCTCCCATCAACAACAACAACAACAAGATTTCTACCATACGCTCAACAAAGTGCTCCAGGAACAGATTGGGATAAATGACGCAGCTTGTTGGAAATCTGGTGTTTAATTGGATTTTCCGACTGTGGGATGTTTTGAGAGATCCAGTTTTGAGTGTCCTGGAGGTCACTCGAGAGCAGATGTGTGCTTATAAAACATATAAAGACAAACTGTGACAAAGGAACAAAGCTGATGGTAGGCTGGGAGGGATGTGGAATGATCTCTCGTATCCGAACTTGTGGACTGATATTGCTTTCACAGTCTTGGTTTGTGACCAACTGTGTGCAGAACCTGACCCGAACTCTCGCAAACACAGAAAGTCAGAAGTTCATGCAAAGCAACTTGGCTGCAGCGCTCAGCCGGAGAGAGTTTTCAAGTTGGTGTGAAAAATGTTTATTTCTGCGATTGAGTGTTTGTTTTTCTATCCAGCAAAGGTTGTGATAGGACGTGTTTCAGCACCGAGGCAGTAAGGACTGTTGTTTACAATATAAGTAAATACAAAAAATAAATCTTTAAACACCTAAAGAGAGATATGTCTGGAGGGCAATTTGTATTATTACCTTCTTTCAACACAGGATATTGGATTGAAATAGAGGTTTTACCCAAAATGAAATTCTGTGTTGGTGTGATCTTCTGTCTCAAATGAAAGACAAACAAGAAAACAAACCACGACCTTCAGGTGTTTGAAGAGGAACTCAACAGCCTCAAAAAAATGTACGATCCAACCGTGCCGCGTGAGATGGCAGACATCAGGTAAAAAACAACATTCAAGAAGATTAATTCGACCCTTATCTGCTTTCTTCTCGCCAATAATACAGCCTGTCCTCACCAGAAAATATGACAGATCATCTGCGTGAGCGGCCAAATATGTAATAGTAATCCTGACGGGAGCGATGGAGGAAGTCTTGATGACGTCCAGAGTGACAAAGTCCAGGTATGGAGGAGGTCCGGGTGGAGGACCCTCAACTCTTCCTCGCCCTAAAGCAAACCAGTTAGATACATCTTACTAAATCGTGAGCTCTGCAGGTGTTGTTTTCAGTCTTTGTTACATTTACAGTATCCACCTTACTCCGAGCCGCCGTGATATACGGCGGCAATTATCCGTTTGACTTCCGGCGCATCAAGTCACTTAACCAGAACTAGTGTTATCCATGTTAGCAGGAAGCTAATCCTCATTCTGAGAGTGATTTATACGGCGTACTATCTATTCACAAAGATCTAGGTGAGTGACTAACCACCCTTCTAACCTCCTCGGGAAAAGCATCGTTTTTCTCCTCTTGCAAAGTTAATAGGCCCGTCTCTGAAACTGTCAAATAATCCCTTTTGAAATTATATATAAAAATGCGAGATGTATAATTAGGAGAGCAAACACCAGCCTAAAGCCGCGGCTGCATTAAGCATCTAATTCAATAATGTTCCCTGCAGCCGCACAATAACGATTTCAGCAACAGGAAGTGGCAGCTCGTCTCCTTCCAGCATACCAAATCATTTTTCTCTTCCTCTGCTTTCTCCGACCCTCCTGCCCAATCTCTCCCTCTCTCTCTCTCTCGCTCTCCTCGTCGCAGCACCTCTCAGGTGACTGACAGCTTTCTCAAACGGAAGTGTATTGGCTGTGCCGTGATTGACGGGTTTGCCTCCCACCCCCGTAACCGTGCCTGCCATTGTTTGATGAGCATCTGTCGAAAAAGTGGACACTCAGAAACACACACTCCGCCACTCCACCGCTCTCACCGTGCTATTTTCCTCCACCACTTTGTAGAGTAGAAAAAAAAATAAAAGAAATGTTTTTCCCGTTCGATTTATGTAAGATGCACTCCAGTTTACAGTGCCCATTTTCCATCACGCTGCATAATGTCCCAGCAGTCACTGAAGAAACTTCATACACACCAGGCCTGCCAATCTGGCGCTACGCTGACCTGAGCCAAAGAAATTTATATGCTGTGTGGTCGTATCTGCGGTATTTCTTGAATTGTTATCATCGCACTCCTGAATGAATTTGCACTGTTTATTTATTTATTTTCTAAATCACATCCTTGATTCCTTATCTGGAAATGAGAAATTCAGGGTTTTTTTTTTTTTTTTTTATATGTATGAAATGTACTGCAGGCAAAAAAAACAATGTGTGATTTATCGGCATCTTAATCTGCTTTAAGCCTGCAAAGCCCACAGAATTCCCCCGTCAACCTCTGAGGGTTAAAGCCCATCAGTGGAAGAAAATGAAAAAAAAACCAACAAGATTTTCATGCCGTGCGAGGCGCATTCACGGTAACGCGTGAAGCTACCGTCGGGCCGGGCTTTAGCCGCGCCGCACGGAGAAAATTAGTTTGCCCTCGTGCTCTGTATCTGTGCCAGTAGTGCTATCCAATTCATACTGGAGTAAAAGAGCTGAGATAAAGCCAAAGCTGGAGGCCAGTTTGGGTATCATGCAGTTTTATGAACAGAGTGTGTGAAGCGTTGGAATCCTAATGTGTAGACAGCTGTGTGAATCAGCTGCACACATACGTTACAAAACACTGCCGCACTGTGACTTTAACTAAAGGAGACGTGTTGCGCTCATCTCAAATTTAACTAATTTTATTTTGGGTTACTGCCAGAATTGGTTCCTCATCAGTTTGCTCATACTGTCTTTATTCCCCCCCCTCTGTCTGAAACCTCCTGTCTCTTTAAGTACCCAGTCTGCTCTGATTGGTCCGCTCGCACACGTCTGAGCAAGCGCAGCTAGCAGCAACACAGCAGCTGTGCTAAACTAACCGCCTGCTACGAATGAAATGTGCAAACGCGCGACATGGCGCCGCACTGTGATGGGACTACCGACGAGGCGTTCAAGGAGCAGCGTTTTCTGTGGGAGAAAGGAGCTTCACGACCTTTTACATGCACATAAAAATCTAACAAAAACAAAAAAAAAGGCTTCTTATTGTGCACATACGCCACAGGAAAATGAATCAAAGCCCGCTGCAGGAGGTTACAACGTATAGATTGTGAGCGTCCTCACTTCCCATATCTCGGGAATACACACACACACCAACTGAACTTTCTTCTTGATGGCTTCAGCAGCGCGGTGATGAATGGGCAGCGGCGCCGCACGCTGCATTCAGACAAGTCCTGCACACCTCTCTGCCTAATGACACTGCAAAGAGGGCCGAGGTTGGCCCATCCATCAGAGCTCCCGCACTCATCACTGTCTACGCCGGGATCACACCCTCGCCGTGCAATGTGGGGCTTCACCCGTCCTTTACCCATCCCGGGCTCACCCTCCATTTTCTTTTATAAGTGACCTGTTGCCCTCGCTCCATTTGTTTTCCGCTCCTTCTCCCCCTCGCCGCAACTATCCTTTCACGCCGGTCTTCCGTTTTTCACACGCGCTCACAGCTTCAGATCAGGAGCACCTTCCCTTTATTTTTCTCAGCTCTGCTCATTAGCGCTCTTACTTATGATTGCACTACACTAACGTAGTTAATTGCTAAGAGAAGCTCGGAATAGATCTTTTTAATGTCACAGAAGGAAAAGCACGGTTGTATATAATAATATTTAAGTGGGGCTTCCACTTACAGGAGGTCCTCGAGTTGTGTGTGGTGGCTCGTCGGCACGACTTACGAAGCTAATGTAACTGATTATTGTTAATGTTAGTAAATCCACCTGTGCTTTTCCTGCCTTGACAAATAAACTTTACTTTAGTGTTTAGTTCTCCTTCACTACGTCTCAGATGGAAATATAAAGTTTACTCCCCGTATTTGTTTGGTCTGACAGCTTTAGTCACGCTCTACTCTGTTTTCTTGCACTTTATGTCTGTTAAAAACTGTTCATTTAAGGGTTGCCAAAGCTCTAATTAAAGCTGCTCGAAGTCGTCACGTTAGCTAACTCCCTGTCCGTTTCCCCCTCCCTGTAACCGCCCGACGTAGCAGCCAACAGGAGGATCCTGCTCTCTGCAGGTTAACGAGCAGACAGGACCGCTTCGTTATAAAGTTCTCTCGCCTGATTGGATAAAGTGGTCACAGATACCTGAACATTTTCTCTTTTACTGCATGAGGCAGGGCGGAGGAGAGACGAGGGTCACTGACCAAACACTCCATAAAAAAAAACTATTGGGATATGGAGCAATTTAATTTTCATTTATAAAATATTGCTTACAGCAGCTTTAAACTATTTAAAAACCTCTTGGATTAGCTAGAATCGCTACGCATCGTCCCAAAAGCTGAAAACAAGCCGTTTTATTCTGCGCTCACTTGTTTTTTAGAGAGACATAATTCTCACAGGACAGCAGCACACTAAACATATAATGATGCTTTTTTCATAACTTGCAGTTCATAACTTTTTCCTGCAGTCTGTTATTGAAGTTCTTGTGCATGTGAACAGCTCGTCAGCAGTCCCACCCTAACCCAAAGACATCACGCTACATCTATATGCCTGTACTCACGTCAGAAGTGAAGCTGATTGGAAGCTGAAGACACATTGAGCGGTGCTGGCTCGGGCCTGTGTGAGTTGACCAATCAGGGGAGACTGTGTGTTCAGGAGGAGAGACAGGAACTAAAGGAAACTAAAACCTCCCATCCCACAGGAACAGTTGAAGGCGGGTGCTCGTGTCCCTGCCTGGAAACGATATACACGCCCATCAGGCGACATTGAACTCTGGGTATTGAAACGAGGTGGGCGTGGCCTGTCGCCTGTGAGCGGCAGCAGGAAGGAGGAGAGAGCGAGAGAGAGCGAATGCAGGAGTGCGGTGTAATTGCGCTGCCTTGCTCCCTTGTCACCGCTGAAGGTCGGAGCCATCCCTCACCAGCAGCGCCGCCCGAGACAGGTGAGGCGCCTGTGATTGACATCCTATCAGCTGTCTTTTTACAACCTCCCACATATGAGCGCCCACAGGTGAGCATGCACATACACTACTGTCGTGTCTCGCCGTTCATTGTCACATTGTCCCAACGCGGCGCTGACGAGACGCTCCCTCTCTTTCTTCCTCCCCCTGCAGCCACAGATCGAGTGCGGACCAACATGTGTTCACCAACACATCACAACAGCACATCAGTTCGTGGCTGCTGTGAAGAATAAAGACTCCTTTAAACAGTTCATGAAGTGCTCTTTGTGCCTGTATTACCGATATTGTACGCCGCGACGACCGGAGCTCAGGAAACAGAAGGTTTATTCATAGTATAACGGCAAAAGAAGGATACAAAGCGGGCCGCTTGACGGAACAGTAGCGAAGTGTCTTGAGAAACTTGGGAGTCCTTGAGGGCAGCAACAGCTGGAGCTCAAGTATCGACAGCGCCCCGCGTGAAACACCGGCGCGATGCATTGTGCTGCATCTCTAACACTCCGGCTCAAGTGTTTAAACAACTGTGAAGATGCTGCATTCGTGCCAAAGTCTCGCATCGCTCTGCTTTTCCCGGTTCTTTAAAGGATGATTAAAGTGTTTGGGCAACGTGGAGACATCACAAGAGCGTGCGCGAGCTTTTAGGTGATCGAAAAACAGTTTTTTGGAGGTGCTCATGTTTCGTGCTCCATCTTTTTTGCATCCTCGTGAGTGCAGTCTCATCACTACAGACAGATGAGGGTCAAAACTCGGAAACACGGGAGCAAAGCTGCAATTAACTGGACTGAACACCAAAAAAAATTCCCTTCTCGGATATATTTTGCAAAGTTATTCAGGGGAACATTTTTGGCAATTCATTAATTTGCATTTTTCCCCTCATTTGTTCCCATTTTTGATCACTTGTGAGTGCTTAAATTACCATGTTTCCTCGTTATTTTCCATTGTCATTTACAGTTCCAAGGCCAATTAAAGTCATTCCCCGGCTCCAATCTAAAACTCTGTGAAGGACGAGCTCTCTCTCTCTCTCTCTCTCTCTCGCCGTGCCCTCTGCCTGTCTGCACGCCTCTGACAGCAAGACAACCGCGGCTGTGGCGTCCTTGCTGCAACGAGCCCACCCCGTCCTATTCTTACCTGCCGCATCAGGCTTCTTTTATAATGCAGATCGGAGCCAAACGCAGCCCTGTGATGCATTGTTCTGGAAAAGGAAGAGCGTTGTCATTGTAAGAAAAAGGGCAGAATGGCCTTTGCCAAGCTGGGCGGGCGGGATGAGATGAAGGGCGAAGGTCCTTCAAAAGCAAGACGGCAGAAGCCGCTTGCCTTTGCCATTTATGTCCCTGATGGGGGTCACACAATGCAGCCTCCTCGCTTTCCGCCTTCTTTGTGCTCCCCCTCTGCTCTCCATCACTTTGTTCTTTTTTTATTTGTGACCAACTCCCACCCATCTCCAAATTCCCTTTTTTGATTTTTTAACTCAGTTAGGCGCGAGAGCGAGCAGGACTCAAAGACAGGAGCCCAGTGGGACGGCAGAGGTGGACTCGGGATGTTTGAAGGGCTGAAAAAAAACAAACACTTTTTGTCCACTGGACTGGCACAATCGCAGCTTTCAAACGTGTCGCCGCTGCTGCTGAATCCATCAGTTTTGGCCTAAAGATGGAAAATGACACTCTTCTTTTGTACAAGTATTACAATTCTGGTCGTGGAGGGATGGAAATAGAAACATAAAGCTTAAAAAAAAGTGCTTTACACTGATAAAGATGAGAGACGGCAGAAGACAGGCACTTCTGGAGCCGATTTGAACGAGCGCGTCGAACCCGGAGCTGAGGCGCCGATACGAGCGGAGTGGAAGCGTTCATTAGTCATCCGGAGTCTGCGAGGAGGAGACGGAAGAACAGCGGTCTACATTACCGAACGAGGTATTCAACACTTTCCATTAAGGTGCTACATTCATGTCGCGGAGCCTCTTGTGCACGAAGCTGTTCACATTCAATAAAGACTGGGTACAAACGAGCGCACGTCGCGGTGCGTTCAGGGGTTGTTAGCTGCTGTTAATGCCACACGAGAGCAGCAGGAGACAACGACGGGGAAATCACGTCCGACGGCAGCGCTGTTGTTTTAAGCGCAGCGGCCTTCTTATTAAATATGTCTTAATTTGATGTTCTCTCATTGGCTCGACCTCGTGTATAATTCCAGTCGATGCATGTTCGTCTTCCACACTCTCTCGGGCACCACGTTGAGGCTGTAAACCAGTTAATGAGGGATGGAGGTTGTGCACGTCCACTCCTATGACTGAGAGATTGATTATTGGCCCGGCTGATTATCGGGGGCCGATACTTGGAAGAGTGCAACAACGTCCTCTCACACAATGTCTCGCCCACAACACGATCCGACTGCCGATTTGTATTATTTAGTGTGTATATCTACGAACCGTGACGTGTGAGCAAAGTAACTAGCAACCAAATGTGTCAAATGGTGGAGAGCGTAAAGTAAAGTACCTGAAAACTGAACTGAAGACAGGCACCTGAGTAAATTCCACTTTTATTTGATTTTTCGCAAATTATAACTTACAGATTATTCACACCTGAGGATACAAAGGTTCTGACGTATCGAGCAAAGACGGCTGAATTAATATTCGACAGCTCTAATAAGACTGGTTGTCTCTCTGGACCCTCGCGAAACATGGATTTAAAAATTGCAACCGTGTTGTTTTCCTTTTGAAGCTGTAAAAAAAAAAAACTCTCATGAATGCAATAATCTTCTTCTTCTTCTTCTTCTTCTTCTTCTATGTTTACTGGCAGTTTCCAGACAAACTTTAAAGATGCAAACCGCCACCTGCTGTGCGAGCTTATCTCGTTCAGTCACTGAGAGCAATTTGGCTTCCCGTTATTGGCTCGTTTTATCGGCTATAATTTCATCTAGCAAACTAATATTTGCCTGAAATTTCCCAATGTTGTGCCAATAATATACATCGTGCGTCTCCCCAAAAATGAATTTGCTTTTTTGCGTTTCCTCCTTCGTAAAGATTCAAACACAGGCGGTCACCGGGCCGGAGAAACATTCGCTCAATCTCACAGAAGCTTTTCATTTGTCCCTTCTTTAGCTCTAACATCTATCCACCTTATATAACCCACGCACGGATGCATTTTATAATCTTATTACCGACCTGTAAAGCCCTACATGTTCTCGTGCCGAAGACATCTCTGATCTGCTTGTACGTGACGAAGCATCCGGACACGTTTGCTCAGCTTTACCCAACTTTTCAGCAAACGTACCTGAGGTTCACTCAGTCAGCTCATCTGAATCTGGGCTTTAAAGATTATTTTCCAGTAAGTCAGACGCAGACCTTCATTTGAATCTGTCACTTTTTTAATTACTTGCTTTTGTTTTTGGTTGTCTTTTGAACGCATTTCTAATATTTCTTAATTACCCTCGTGTTTGATTGTTGCTGTATAAATAAACTCGCCTTGTCGTGAACAATGATTAATAATAAATAGAGAGAAAAGTAGGAGGAGAATTTTGCTATTTGTTAATTCGAATTTCTTTTTCATACCGTGTCAGTTGTCAGTTCGAGATTATTCTTTCTGCGCCGTGTTGGCCTCGGTCCAGCTGCGCACTGCAAACACTCACAGATGCCTGAAATGTCTGAATGTCTAAATACACGAGACCATGAATAAAATATAAAGATATCAGAGACAACTTTGCTTTGATACAGAACTCCAAAAAACACACATTTTCTGTCCTCTGCAGTCCAGCGTCCCTGCGTAGGGCTCGGATCTTATCTCACACACACACACAAAAAAAAGAAAAAGGCCGTATTTGAACAAGATGAGGAAACATTAGCACACCATTAGCACACTGGGTGTATTACGTAGCATGAGATGATAAACACCCTCATACATAATTACGGTGGTTCAGAGCAGTATACGTGCACTCTGGAAAACTCTCAACGACGCTCGCGAGCACTCGTTTCACCCGCTCCGCGTCCAGATACCGAGCCAACAAAACAAACAAAGACACAAATCTGCAAGTCAAAGCAGGCGACCGGGACAGAGAAGCCCCACAGTGAACGCATGCAACTAAAACAGCATGCGAAACTACGTTTGTGAGAGCTGTCGCTGATAAATTACACATTTAAAAAAAAAAAAAAAAATGACCTTTAAATATTCACGTGCCAAACTGAAAATACTCTGAAGTGAAAGTCGCTCTGTGAAACGCAACAAATCAATATTTGGGGCTTAATTACAACTGGTTCGGTAACCTTGGTTTTGGTGTGTGTGTGTGTGTGTGCGTGCTCGAGCGTGCACGTGTGCGGCTTTTAATGATAATGCGGCATATCATAACGAGGGAGGCCGCTCCTGAACGGAAGCCTCTGGTTTCACACTGCTCAAGGTCATTAGTGCTAATGCCACGATTTTTTT
>OMLP01028875.1:1883-12158 GCA_900302685.1 Spondyliosoma cantharus | reverse complement strand
CGACGCTGCCGTCTGCACTGATATTAGTGGTGCCGAGTGCAGCGCCTTCGCTCCAATACATCAAAATGTGTGAGTTTAGTGCACAAATCAGCGATAGCAATGCGGCGTTAGCTAGCTGGCAGCTACAGAGACATCAGCAAAACCTGTAGCAATCGTGTTACGCTTGTTGTAAAGACACCAACACACGTAGCCGTCACGATCGAACTCGAAGGCATCCGCAATCTACTTTCCAAGCAACGTCGTCGTCGTGTTCAATGTCCTCTTATATTTGTGTCCAAACTTTGTGTAACTCCACTGACAAGACTATCCGAACTATGCGAACAAACCAACGCAGTGATGGAACCAAACATCGATGTTCATGAAGGCACGATGTCTGCAAGGGACACACGACTGCACCCGACCTCCACATATTTACCTTGCGACACAAATAGTTTCACTTTTCGGTTTGATCTCTTTTTAAAAAATACCTTTATCAAAACTATTTGATAAATGTTTTTTCCTCCTGACTAAATCCCGCTGAATGCAAGAATGAAATGCGATTCAGCTTCATTGCAGCAAAAAGAGTTTCAGAGATATTTCAAAAAGTCCAAAACTATCTTTGTGTCTCAATGCCACCGCGAGTTTGAGCGACTGGCATTCCCATTTTTCTCCCGTCCCTGAAGCTGCCCCCTGTCGTTTAGAAGGATAATGTGGCGCAGTTAGACCACAAACACATGACACACATAGTGACGCTGCTCTGGACTGGTATTTTAATGAAAAGGCAAGAAAAACCACAGTCTGGCCGCTCTCTTCCAAAGAAATGAAACAGTCTGTGCGTCGCAGCGTTCTCGCTTCGTCCCTCTTTGTTCTGCCCTTTCAGTTTGTGTCCCGACAGATCGCAGATTCTAATCACTTGATGAGATTACATCTCGTGCTCATGTGTTTGTAACAGAGCATGTGGTTTCTCCTGTAATCTCCATGAGCCTTTATAGTAAAGCAGATGTCGTGGAGGGAGATGGCCCTAATCCAGCGATGTACTATAATCCACGAGTCCTCTGAATGGTATCACAGAGGATATTGTGTTTCCTGGTTGGGCTGTTGTTACGCGAGGCGGAAAGGGGAAGGCCGGCTGAAGGTTCGTGTTGTCGGCTGGAGGCCGGGTTAAGGAGTGCAAGCGTCGTCTTTAACCTCAGTTTATGCAAGAGAGACTCTTTGAAAGGAGGTCAGGGGTCATTGTGTTCAGCCTCCTGCATGTCTGGGTCGATTCAACTCAAGCAGAGTCCAACTCTTCATCAACAAGTGTGTAAATCAGCTGTAGAGAAAAACACGGCGCAGTCTTTGTTTTACAAAATAAGAGCCTAAGGGAAATCAGCGACCCAAAGCTTCCTTGGTGTTTGGGTATCTGCTGGCATATCTTGTGTAGCCCGGGGGCATGTGAAAAGTTGAAGACGGGGCTGTTTGCTTCCTTTTTTTTTCTGGAGAATAAGATGTGACAGCCTTGGGTATGAAAGAGCGAGGGCTGAGAAAGCACAGCGCGCCGACGCCGGGGGGTTGATTAGCATGTAGGTTTGTTGTAACGGACGTGAGAGGGCTCAAGTCCACGCCGTCGGATCCGGCAAGAAAGCTTGTTCCGTTCTATTAAACATCTCGGGTCGTGACCCTCCGTGACAGGGTCGGTTCTGTGTAGCGTCTCCACGCACGAGCGCTCGTCCCGCCTCCCTCCAGATGTGGACACGGTCGCTCTCGACGGCGGATGTTTCAAATGTTACTTTTACAAACTACAATCTGCAAAGTCGCACCTCGTCTACGTCAAGAACTACCCACGTCTTTCCCACCATCGTGACTCCGGGCTACAGCCGCCTGTCGACCGGTGTAAAGTGCTGTTACTGTACGCTGGATGATGCACGCCTATTCCTAGCAGCATTAAGCTCAATAAACCCAGCAAACCACAACAACACGCCGCGCTGGTACGCCACAAAAGAGAGTCCATTTCACACTAATCACCCATCTAGGATAATGGACTTTGCAGCCCGTGGAGTGTGAATCTCGGGCAGATGGAAGATGATAATCCAGCCTCTCTTTTGTTGATAAGAGGGCTTGAAAATTGAGAACGACATCAAAATGAAGTCAAAGAAATTTTGGGAGGAGATAAAAAAAAAGAACATTATGCTTTTGGGAATTTGGTAATAGGTCTTAGGAAGACAGTTTTCTTATTCTAGCCAGGATAAATATTACCATGCAACAGTCCAAAGGCAGAGAGCATCACTCCAACTTAAATAGAAACGATGTGATTTTAGGGAAGGAGTTCAGAATAAAATCTTGCCCGAGGCCCTCTAGAGGCCCGGGCCAGCACTGCTCGCAGTTCAAAGATGTTATTGGCCTCCATGATCTCCTCTGGACTGGGACTGGGACTGCGATCAATATTTATGTTTTTGCCGGATCAAAGCATCACTGTTCAGAAATAAACACTCTGTCCACTGCTTCTGCTGCCTCCCTCCTCTAGCCCTACTTCACTCTCACATACTTCTTCACCTCAGAAGAAGAAAATCAGCTCTCGCAGCTCGGCAGCGTTAACAAAGATCCGACTGAGGTAGGCGCGGAGAATGTTTTTGATCTCGCCTCAGACGGGCAACGCTCAATTGGAGCCATTGTATTCAGATGTGATACATCCAAGCGAAGCAGAGAAGGTCAAACTCTTCTGAGGCTTCACCAGGAGAAGGTTGACACCCACAGCTGGGGGCTCTTCAATCCCAGCGCAAGTTTCCCTCAGCGCTTTGTCTTGCTCCACGTTTCCTCGGGTGCTCTTTTAACTGTGCGTTGTGTTTAGCGTGTCAGAGAAGGCGATGTTTTATCCGGAGGAGGGATGTAAAGACGAGGAGCGAGGCTGTCGGATAGAAGGAAAAGGGCACCGGGGTGCTGGAGGTTGAGCGGTTCGCAGGAGGTTTTAGCGGTGAAAAGAAGTAAAAAGAGCGTCGGCTTTCGGGTCAAAAACTTGAAAGATGTTTTAACGTGTTCGTGAGAAGCCACTCTCTGCAAACTTTCAGTCGATATTCATTGACACGGGAGGGTCATGAAAAAATATGAGCTGAGAAAAGTTCTGAAGCCTCTTCGTTACCTTTCACATTTGGAGATAATCAATCAGACTTGAGGCATTTATGAAGAGCTTTAAGTCAGAAATCACAAATCATGTTTTATTTTTAGTCAACAGCAGTGGCCAATGCCAAATCTACATTTGGCAATGTTTTTTGGAGATACATCAGAAATCAGACATTTTAGCATCTTAACATCTGAGTAGGCGGATCAGTGCTCGAGTTTGATTGACAGCTGAGCTGGCAGGAGCAACGGGACCTCGTTTAAGTGAACTTACGCTTTTAGCTTTAGCTTCAAAGCCAAAAAAACCTGACTGTGTTTTGTCAGCAGTGGTTTTATGGTAAGTAATAGTTTAAAATGTGGGAAATTCAAGCTTTTCCACTTTCTTATTGAACGTTGAGTGAGTAAATTAAGAGCCAGCAGGCAATTAGCTTAGCTTAGCATAATGGCTGGACGTAACAGGACCTGTAAAGCTCATTAAAAAACACATTCTAACTTGTTTGTTTAGACGGATGCAAAACCTGAAATTTAAAAATGACGAGCTGCAGTTTCACGTGCTTAAACTCCCAAAAAAATAGTCCCAGCACGCAACACAAAATCTCAAAGCTTCATATTTGGCACACATACATCACGACGTCGTCTCACGTAGCCATCCTCTAAAATGTTGAACAGCTCCTTTAAATAATACGGACGAGTTCGTTTAGAAGGTGCACAGCATTTGTTCACGCCTGCAGCTCAGACGGAAACATCAGCTAGAAATATGATCACCTCTGATCCAGGAATTATTTCATCGACATTGTCGTTCATTTCTCAGGACAGCGTGGATCTTGATGAACAAACTGCCTCATTTGGGTAATTTGATGTGGATCCTAGTAAAAATCGATCAATCTTTCACGTCACGGTGATGGAAATAAATTCCATCTGCGCTGTTTTGTTATTCCTACAGGTCGGCTGTTGATCTGGTGACTTTAAATGATGGCTAATCAGTTATTATATTTATAATTCAGAGTGATTTAGAGGCCTTGGCAGAGGTATGTGCTCGACTGAGTGCCATTCATTGGATCTTTATGTGTTATTTATCTGCACCGAATGATGCAAATACATTGGAAATGATCTGATTTGCGTTGCTTTGTGTGTGCTGAGCATCCACAGGTGTCCCCACAGCCAAACGCCTGCAGTGTCTGAGCTGAGGCTCAACGCGAGAAGAGTTCTCATCAATCCTGCTAAATGAAACATCAAGGCGACGCAGCAGAACTAATCCCCCCCGTGTCAAAAAGTCCACAATTACACCAAACTCAATGTCCAATTATACTCAGACGGGGCACTAATGCACACACACACACACACACACAAAAGACGAGAAGAATGAAAAAAAGCTCTTCAAATACTGTTTTCTAAGTCCCCTGCACCTCAAGGTGTAAGGTGCAGCAGCACAATGTAGAAAGAGAAAAGAGGAGATGAAAAAAAAAAAACAAAAAAAAAGCAAGAGCAAGAGCAATTACTTCCGCCGAGGACAAAACGTCGCTGTCATGAGACCCTGCGTCGTGGAAAATGTCTGCCCAGCGTGGATCAATAGACGCCCACGGCAGCTCCTTTCATAGGCGTAATCAAAATAGTAACAATTATAATAATTGTAATGACCCGGTCACACTAATAATGTCCATAACAATCACAATAAATGACACGCTGTCCAGTGTGACGCTTCTAACGCTCATTTCCCATTAAAATAGAATTAATCACGCTGTGAAGGAGACGAGAGTGCACGATATTTAGCGAGGTGTTTGGAAGCCCGGGTGCCTAAATGAGTCGTCCTCTCGTCCGTCCAGCTCAGATAAATAAATGGATAAATTATGTCTCTCATCTCCAGTTAGGGAGGGAAAGGTCAGGGTCTCTGATCCGGTGGATGGACGGACGCAGAGCGGAACCGAAGTCCACGCGAGGGGGGGGGAGAAAATGCTAATGGACTAGGTGAGGCTTGTAGGGGAAAGTAGCATTAATGCTCATTTAATGGACTGTGGCGGAGCGCTGGCTGGCTGGCTGACTCGACTGCGCGAGGAGGCGAAAGGTCCGACTGTGCGAGTGTGCTTTGTGTAAGACGAAGGGCTCGAGGTTTTTTCGAGGTTCTGTGGAGAGCCATTGTGTGTTAGCTTAAGCCTCCGATTTAACCCCGCTGCACAGGGAGCGAGATCAGCTATTACTGTCAGCAAAGTTATTACAGCTCCACACCATTTTGTGGGATTACTCTCTCGATGCGATTCCATGTGTGCCTGAGCGGATGTGTGTGAGGAGCGTCGGGCGAGTTGACGGCGTACAGGAACAGATGTATATGTCGCTGTTGTCGGTGTGCACATATGCGTGATAATGTGACGTGCGTCTGCGACGTGTGCCCGTCTGCTTTACCTGTCTGAGCTAATCTGTCGCCATATGCACGCGTCGCCACTATTACTGCGGCGTATTTAAAAGCAGAGCGCTCTCACGCTGACAGCGGGAAGCGTGGACGGCTGGATTGATCATGGTCGACAATCGGCCATTTTGATGGATGAAGGTAGTCAACTTGAGAGCGGATGCTTCTCGCTCTTGGAGGACGTAGTATGATATCAGTTATGACACCGCTTCAGGAGGGAAAATGTTGACGTGAAACCAAATGTGACAAATACCGAGCAGCACGCAGCCTTCACCAGTGTTTCCTTTGAGTCTTTGCTCGCATGTCCAATCAGAATGTCAATGTCAGTACATGCATTCATAAAAAAACATTCTGAAACGATCCACCGGTTGCAAGAGGACGTCTGATTGCGTGTAAGCTTATGGGGAAACGACCCTGTCAGGGATTGCGGCATGATGTTCGTTTTTTTTAAAATGTTTGGTCCTTTTGAGAGTTCAATAGACGCCAAAGTAGGCTACGCTTTAGGTGGTGCATGTCGAAGTGTCCTTGAGCAAGACACTGAAACCCCAAATTGCTCCCGATGAGCAGTCGGCGCCTTGCATGGTGTGTGAACGAATGTGTAAGTCGCTCTGGACAAAAGCGTCTGATAAATGCTTTAAAATGTAAAAGTAGTAGTTGTAGCGAAAGCGGTAGAAGAGGAAGGAGTCGACGTAGCAGTTTCATATTTAGCCTGAACTCGAGGCGACGGTAAGTGACATCATTGTGATATACACACATACAGATGTGTGTGTTTGGGCGCTCTGCACTGATGTGTGTATTTCCGTGAGTGTGTGTGTGACGGGACTGAAGTGCTTTCGACTAGACAACCACTTAGCCACATTACTGCCAAAGCTCCTGATCCAAACTATTTCCTTCCAGTACAGCAGCAGACAGACATCACAATCTGACACCTCCACACATGCAGCTCAGACACAAATTATCCCTCCGCAGCCTCTCCTCAGTCGGACGCTGCACAACGCGCCTCCTCCCCGAGCTTCCAGGTAAAATGGCTCCGTCTCCCTCCCTTCCCCCGTCTCTTATCTGCAGATGTCTCGTCTCCCGCGGCCCTCCCGAAGTCTTTTCAGCCGATCTATTTTAAGAGCCGAGCCGCTCCGTTCGATCACGCTTGTCCATCTGCAGGTCCTCCAGACGACAAAAGGGAAACAGAATCCGTCTGTGTGTACAGTTCGTCTCTGTGTGTATGAATATGTGCTTGCCTGCCTCTTTTTTGGTCATGCGACTATGTAGACAACCTTACACGTCTCAAGTCGACACGGCAGACCAGAGCAGAGTGTTTCCAGATGGAAGTGGCCCGTCGCTTCCATCACGAAGTGCACACACACACACACACACACACACACATAAATGCACTCACACACAGCGGAGGCCTGTCCTGCAGGCGCACACCATATCTCACTCTCCTGCTATGTTTATCTCCAGTGACAACTTTCTAGGCCAGGCTATTGTTTCACTGTTTATCTGAACCTCAGGGTCCAAAAAAGCAGCAGCACTATGATTCAGTCCTCCTCCTGCCTTTTATAGACTGCGGGTACGAAGTCAGAGGGAAAAGCGGTTTGCAGAGGAATGAGGCGAAAGGGAGTGAGCACGCTACGAGACGAGTGTTTTGTTCGAGGCCTCCCCGAGGTCTCGTCATTCAGAAGTCATCACAACCCGACAGGCTGTGATTAATGAGGTGGTAAAGTTCTTTTGCAAACGTTCAACAGGCTTCCAACGTTCACTTCTTCCTCTCGCTGAGGAACGCACGAACGTCGACGCCGCCGCTTCGCGTCTGTATGCTAAATGTGACGCTAAAGCCAGCTGGCAGTTAGCGGGGGGGAAACAGCTAGCCGGGCTCAAAATACTCAAACGCTTCACATCGTATTTGTTCAGTCCATAAACAAAAGCAGCGAGTTGTGACTTATTAGATGGAACTGTTTATTGGCTTGGCGCCGAGCTTAGCTTAGCATCGCCTGCTGGCTCTAGCTTTATGTTTAGCGAGCAGGCTAAGACAGCGCTAACAATCTTCTCATCCAACGGTTCTCAAGAACTCGACTCAACATATTTTCCAAAATGATGACCTTTTCCTTTAACTCTAGGAGCATCTAGTACAGGAGGTTTGAGATCTCCACCTATGAAAGACAGGAACTTGTAAAGGAGGTCCTACACTCCCCAGCTCCAGCTCCAGCTCCAGCTCCAGGGTCAGGGTCAGGGTTGTTTGACCTGAACACACGTGTGTTGACAGCTGCCGAACGTGGAAACATACGGACCCTAGAAACATAGATCCTGGCAGAGAAGGACCTCGTGAACTTAAGACCCTGGTGACATGTGATCCTGGGAACAAACGTGGGCTTTTCCACTTCAAACTGTGCCACGCTGATCCGCTCTTCCATTCCCAGAGTTGTTCTGAGATGGACCTTGTGAAACCCGGCCTCCAAACGGGCTGTGGTGACATCATGCAACCACGGACAACCACTGACAACCCCCCTTCTCCCCCGTCTCCCTTTTATAAGACTCAAATCATGCCTATGCAGGAGATCAGAGGGAAAGATGTCTTCAAAAGTCTTTGTGTGTTCAGTTCTCAGTATTTCTGTAGCTTCTAACTGAATCTCTCTGGCTTCTCTCCCCTGCGTCCACGTTTCTACTTCCTGACATCTGCTTTATATTACTTTTTGATCACGTACGCTTTTAGCTTTTAAGGAAAATGTCTTAACTTGCTGGTGTTGAAAACCCAACATTTCCTGATGTTGCAGCTTCCCAAGAAAAGCATTTATAAAGCAGGTAGCAGGGGGACTTGTGCTGTGAAAGATTTAGAGGAAACGACAGACGTTTATCACCGAATCAGCCACCGCTAAGACACGCCGCCGAGCAGGACGCCCTGTTGTAACGGAAATGCAAATCCTGACGTGCCGAGCCGAACCTGACGCAAACCAGGTCAAGCACGTGAGTGGAAAAGCCTGACTCGACGCGCTCCATCTGTCAGCAGCTTACATAGGATTTCAGTGGGAAGCATCTCCATTTGAAATAGTCGAAAGTAAACTTTCATTCACCTCTGCTGCGTCGTGTCAAGAGGCAAAAACTCAAAACCGAAACTCTTTTTTTTGTATTTTCTCAACTGTCAGTGTCTCTGTGCTTCTCAGGCTCGCGTATCTATAATCTCCCGTCTTTGTTTCATCCCCCCCGACTTCTTTCATGACCTTCCTCTGCTTCCCTTCTCTCCCAAAAGGCCTCATTGCGGTCGGTAGATTGCAGAGATGGTGCTGCCCTTAGGAATCTCAGAGCCGAGCCAAGGACGGCCCCGTCGAGAGAAACACCGTAAACAAGGGCAAACCGCTGCACACAAGTTCACTGGAATCAGCGCGAATCGCAGCACGCAAACGGTGAAAAGGGGTGAGCCGAATCTCTTAAAATGCCCTTTGACAACTTAATTCACAAATGGTAAAATGTTAATAATTAAACAAGGGCGCAATGTAGAAATAAAAAAAGCATTAAAATGTGAGGAGGAGAGGAACAGGAACGGCTCGTCTCAGTGGATGGTAAGCCCACTCTCTGTTCTCGGGAGCTCCGGTAAGCTTAGAGCACATTTCGGTCTGTTTCACTTCGACAAAGCGGATGTCCTGAAAATCCCCCCCTTCACTCTACACCGTCCACGGGTCTAGCTCAAAGCTCCGGCGCCGGCTAAGAACCCGTCAGAAACACCACGCATTCTTGTTAATCCTCTTCTCCTTCGGCTTTGCCGCTCCTCAGTGCAACTCAGAACATGCAAGTGCATTAACTTCTGGCTCAGGCGCTCAGTCCGGCTATTAACGCCGTCCGGTGGGCTAACGTATAACGGAGATGGCATTCCGTTTGTAAACCGTGTTTTTTTTTTTTTTGCTAATGCCAATTTAGTAGCACATTTCTCTTCCTTTCCGTTTGCTCACGGACACAGAATGAGGCAGATTCTGCTTCGGGAGATAACGTTTAAAAACCAATCGGCTCCTGAAGCTTAGAGAAAAAAAATTCAATACGCCGGCGACGCTTTTCCAGGTCTGCCGCCATCTTTGGCTGGAAAGCACTGCTGCGCCAGCGTGGACTTCTATCATTCTGTTTCACTCATCCTGCCAGCGTGATTCATTTCAGACACCAAACCCTCAGAGAGTTTATCTACGTATATACATCAGCGAGCGACAAAGGATTCATACAGCCGCCGTCTCCTTTTGGTTTGAGGCGATTATTCTTTGCCGCGTGATGCTGCAGGTGGTTTGATCGATTGAGGCGAAAACGCAGAGAGGAGCAAAACAAAGGCAGGGGCTCCGCCACGCACGCGGAGGCCATGCTGGGTGAACAGGGAATACTGGTAAAAATCCAGAGTTTTCCACTGAAACCAGAGAGAATCACGTCTGAGCGGGAAGGCGATGGTTATGGAGGAGGAAGCTATAATACTCACCCCTGGACAAGCGTATTTTTATAATAATCCTTTAGCAAAAGAAAAAGGCACGCAACATACATTATAGATGCTACTGAGTAATTTAAAGAGGCCAACAATCTTGAGGGGATTTATTTATAAAACCTTACAATAATCCTGGTGATGAGTACATACCGTTCTGATTGCCAGGCTTCAAAGGCATTTCCATGCAAAATATAACCCTGTTCCTTTTAAAAAAAAAAACATTTTAGAAGACGGATTCGAGCACAGCCTGTAATACAAGTTTGAATTCTTTGCCAGTTGGGAGAAAGTGTAGAATGGATGCGGACAGTACGAGAGAGAGAGAGAGAAAAAAAAAAAAAAAAAACCAAAAAAGAAT
>OMLP01028874.1:28000-44697 GCA_900302685.1 Spondyliosoma cantharus | reverse complement strand
ATACATGGGGCACCGTGTCGCCAGAGGATGGAGGATTTAACCTCAGATTATCATGGCTGCCGTGACAGAGTGGCGTTACACCACCAGCCGCGTCCTCGGAGGATGGGGCCCGCTGCTTTGCGTCCTCGTCGGCTCTCTCGTGGCCATCCTGATGCCGCTGGTCGGGGTGGAGTACCAGTGCCGCGCCGCCCTGAAGGGCATCGCTCAGCTCCGCTGCCAGCTGTGGGGAGGCCACCATCAGCCCCCAGCCGTGCAGTCCACCAGCCTCACTGTCCCCTTCACTGCCCTTGACCTGCTGCCTCAGAAGTCCAAGCCGAGCAAAGGTACAAACCGCTTCACTTCAAGTTCAAAGTTCAGGAAAGATGAGGTTAAATGCAATATACGTATAAACTTAGTCACTGCATACTTACTTATAAGGGCCTAAGAGTAACTTCAAATTAGATATTCAAAGACAAATCAGTGATTTCAAGGACTCCTTGAGCTCCTTGAAATCACCATGTTTACATTGTCTTTGTGTTGTAATTCAGTGTAAATGAACAGTTGCCCAGACCTGCCGTGCTGTGAGCTCAGTACTGTGTTGGACTGTGTTGCTGTGACCGTGTTCTGATTGCAGAGATGGTGCTGGAGGCCAAAGCGGCGCTGCTGCAGGCTCTGGAGATGAAGAAACTGGGGAAGAGGGAGAAGGCTCACAAGCTGCTGGTGCACGCGCTCAGCATGAACCCAGACTTTGTGGATGCGCTGACGGAGCTGGGGACCATTCTGGAGGAGGAGAAGGACGTCGTCCAGGCGGACCACCTCTACACCAAAGCCTTGGCCATCTCGCCGTGCAACGAGCGAGCTCTGGTCAGCCGGGACCGAACTCTGCCCTTGGTGGAAGAGATTGATCAGCGCTATTTTGGCATCATCGACAGTAAAGTGCGCCGGCTCATGTCCATTCCTAAAGGCAACTCGGCGCTGCGCAGAGTGATGGAGGAAACCTACTACCACCACATCTACCACACGGTGGCCATTGAAGGCAGCACGCTCACTCTTTCGGAGATCCGTCACATCATCGAGACGCGGTACGCCGTCCCTGGGAAGAGTCTTCAGGAGCAGAACGAGGCCATCGGGGTGGACGCAGCCATGAAGTACATCAACACCACGCTGTTGTCCAGAACTGGAACCATCAGCGTCAACGACATCCTGGAGATTCACCGACGGGTTCTCGGCTACGTAGATCCCGTAGAGGGAGGGAGGCTGCGCACCAACCAGGTGTTTGTGGGCCACCACATCCCCCCGCACCCTCAGGACCTGCAGAGACACATGCAGGAGCTGGTCCAGTGGCTCAACTCTGAGGACGCCCTGCAGCTGCACCCTGTGGAGTACGCAGCTCTCGCCCACTACAAACTGGTGTACGTGCACCCGTTCGTAGACGGCAACGGGCGCACGTCCCGGCTGCTGATGAACCTCGTGCTCATGCAGGCGAGATACCCACCCATCACCATTCGCAAAGAGCAAAGGTCTGAGTATTACGCGGCTCTAGACACAGCCAACGAGGGCGACGTGCGGCCCTTCATTCGCTTCATCGCCAGATGTACAGAGATGACACTAGACACGCTGTTGATTTCTACAACAGAACACGCCGTGGGGCTGCCGGCAGCCGGTCAGGACCAGGCCTGTCCGGACTGCAAACAGACCATCCCCATCCACAACTGAGCCGGAGACGGGAGGAGCATGCTGGGCGAGTTTGTGATTTGATCTAAAAGCTATTTAACAACAATCCAATCATAAAATGTATTAAAATGCCTTGTCACTGTATCCTGCGACCCGCTTCAGTGTCGGTTCTACAAACATCTGCTGAACTCATCGCTGCAGGATGTTGAATTGAAGTCAGGTGTTGCTGTTTTTAAGTTTGCTTTCCTTCACAATGAAAAGAAACTTCTTCCCTCTGTTAGTTTTGTAATCAGATTCCCATCGTTTTAGTTCCGATCAGAACACAATCTGAAGTTTGACTACTGAGTGTTGTGAGGAGGACAGGAAGCTTTCTTATCAGGTCGACTTGAGACGCTTCAGTGATCTCCAACACGGATGTGTAGTATGTAAATATTGAACTCATCCCCTTTGGGATAAAGATGACGTCTCCTAACACTGTTAAGCACTTTCATTTGTTGGATTATTTATTTGAAAATTAAAGTGTTTTAACTTTCATTATGTCTTTATTTTATTTATTTTTTTAAAGAACAAACTTGTGTGTCAAAAGAAGATGACAGGTTTTCATGATTTTATTTTAACAAGTTTTAGACCAGGAAAAAAAAACCCCACATGACTTAGTTCTTTTTACAGGACTCAAAAAAAGAGGGTAGATAACAAACGAACACGTAAATAAATACTGTGGTTGAACAAAAAAAAATAACCATTTATTATTTACCTCTATACCAAATTCAAAACATCGACTATAGAAATGATACAAAACAACAGCAATGCACATTTACCACTTCTAGTTCCGAACAGAAAACTTGTGACTCCTACAGACCAACATAATCAAGATGTTTTTTTCTACTTTTATTTTTTGGATTAGGCCACTGTGGTGAGAGCAATACATATAGCTTGTATCCCATCTGATTTGAAAACTTAGATTTATATTTATTACAAACTATGGTGACCTTTTTGAAATATACCTAACATTATGTACACAGTTGTCAATATCCCAAACAAGACGAGTGGACCAATGGTCGACTTCTAACGCGGGAAAACAAATGGAAAAAAACTGCATAGATTCTCTTCTGTTGTGTAGAAGGAGCTGCAGACGTAAATAATACGCAGATGACAGCGACACGAGCTGTCAGCCAACTGTGGCTCGTCTTACACAAAGTTCATTCAGGGTCAAACTCGACCGAGCGCTTCAAGACGAACGAGTCCGAACCACGTTTAGAAAACTAATTATATTTCTGTTTGTCTCCAGGATTCACTTGTACAACAGAGTTCCACATGTAACTTCTAACATTTATGTTTATATTCTAATTCCTTTAAAAACACAAACAAATGAATGTCTTCTCTTAAATTAACGGACAATCTGCTGATCTTTTTCTTTTTTTTTTTAACTAATTGGTCCACAAAAATTGCAAAAACTGGAAAACGACCAAGAGTCCAAGAAGTTGTCTTAAAGGTGCAATATGTCAGAAACGGCCACTTGTTGAATTCATACTCGCAACAAATAGCGAGTAACTCAGAGTAACTGCCAGCTGTAGCTGCTGTTAGCTAGTTAGCTCAGTTAGCCATGCAGCTAACGGACTTAGCTGGGAGCTTGGAGCCCCTGGGGAAGTGTTGGTGTTTACGACAATAGCACCAGGGCTCGCTGGTTAGCATGCTAAACAATCAACACAACACAGGTAATGTCAAAATTTCACATTGTTTTGATAATTTTAGCAAAGCCTTGAATGTTTTCAGCCAACGTTCTTACATATTGCACCTTTGAAATGTGCCGTTTGTCTGATCAGTAACGTCAAACAAAGCATATGTGAGAAATATGAGATGCTGGAAATAGCAACAGGTTGGAATTTTTGCATTAAATGACTTGTACGGTAATTTTTTTTTTTGTAAATCGACTTATCGTTGCAACTCTACATCGCTGAGCAAATTAGATTTCATGTGAAATTAAAGACAACCGTTAAATCACTTTTTATAAACCAAACTAAAGCTCAGACACGTTCATCAGGGACGTTTCCTGCCACCAAGACACATTTCTTGAACACTTACATATTCACTCTCAAGGGAACATCGCTTTCCCTCCGATTCTCTTCCCTTCCAAAAGCACATAAACAAATTCATATATTTAAAGCAACATTGGTGATGGGATGTTTTTACCCTGAACAAAACAGGTAACACTCACATGTATGAAAGGGATGAGACCATATGCTGAAAGCAGTTCTGTAAATACTTAAAATTGATATCGAGCATGAGCAGTATGACGTATCACTAGGGCAGTTTTCATACTGTGATAACACCCACTGGCCAAGATAAAGCCGGTGAACTTGCACTAATTCGCTGGAGCCTCTAGGGTTTGTCCTTAGCATCATAACGCTAATAATTAGCAGCAACATGGCAACTCAGAGACGATATTATATAAAAACTAGTTTTCTATACAGTCAGAAAGTCACTGCTAGCCTCGTTAGCTGTGTCAAACTAAGTTACGCAACAAAATCCAAGGTTTCCTAAAAACATATGGAGAACATCTTTTTCATCACTGCAGCACAACCCACCTTATGTACACACACACACACACACCCGCACGCGCACACACACACACACACACACACAAACTATATTACACCACATCTGCACTTTTGCATAAAACCTTTTCAAAACAACATTCACAAGGTTGGCTGTTTGGAATATTTATAAAAAATACTCTCCCACAAACTTCTCTCGGATCCCTTTTTACATTACACAACAAAAGAAGACACTCTGCGACATGACGCATACAATTTTAGATACAGTATATTTACACACATTATACAGTTTTTTTTTATAAAATAAAGAAAGGAAAAAAAGCCTGCCAGCCACCTTCAGACAAACCAGAACAATCTGTCACACTGGTGAAGAGTCTTGGTTGAAAAGGGTTTTTTGATGGAGGCGATTAAGGCAATCTCGCAGAACTGAAGATGAGAAGAAGATTAAAGGGAGGTCAGGTAACCGATCACAGAAACATCACCAACACTAATTTGTAAGGACACAAGATGGCTTTCAGTGTGAAGGCGGTTGTAATTCTCTCATCTTCTCACTTTTTGAGAAGCATCTTGGCAAAGTCTGAATTCGACAAAGGTTTCGTCTCTCCAGCTGTGCCGGCTGTCGCTGGGTTCTGCGCGGCCGCGGTCCCGTTCTCCACTTTGCCCGCAGGCTCACTTTGTCGATGCAGGGAACGAGGGAGCAATGAGAGCTGGGTGCGTCCTCTTCCTCTCCTGCAAACAGGAATAAAAACAGCCTCGTTTCTGAACAGGTTCACATCTGAGAACGGAAGGTTTTCTGAACATTTCGGTCAAGAGTCAAACTTACGATCCAAAGACCTGACGAGGCATCAAGTCTCCCCCGGGCCTGCTGGAACCAGGTTTATCCATCACGTTCCTGCGAGGAGGGTTACTAATAGAGACAGAGATTTTGTTGCCCTCCACCTCCATGCCGTCCATTTTCAGAACCGCCTGAGAAGCGTGAGCTTCGTCTCCGAAATCAACATACGCCAGACCCTGCAGAGCCACACAGAAAGAACGGGTTAATACATCACAGCAGACTCTCAACACCTCGACCTGGCTCACCATCTGTGTGGTCAAAGGTGGTCATCATCAGCTGAAAAAGGACGGCTATTCTTAGCTGAACATCTGGACACCGTGCTCCTCTTTACGCCTCACCTTGGGTTTTCCTGAGCGATATGTGACCAGACGAACTTCTTTAATGGTGCCGTGAGTTTTGCAGAGTTCCTCCAGCTGCTCTTTTGTGCACGAGAACGGCAGCCCAGAGATGAAGATCTTTTGTTTCTCCATGGATGTGTTGTACTTAAACACCTGCGAGGGACATTAATGTGATCAGGGTGTCTGTTATCAGTGTTCTGCAGAGTTCACCAATTCACATTTTTACCACTTTCAGCCTAATTTTACACCCGTTTTAAATAACATATGGAATAAACAGAAAATATATTGTAATAAACATTGTGTCTGATACGATTTTAAAGACTTTTCAACATTACTAGTTGTGTTCTTATTTCATATTTACCTTAAAGTCAGGATTTTTGTTTTTGTCCACACATGGAGACACAAACATGGGCCTGCCCTCCACCTCCCGTCTGTCCAGCTTCAGGGCCTCGGGGACGGACACGGAGGATTCAAACTGTACATAGCCGTAGCCTTTGAAGCCCCCTTTGTTGCTGAAGACGGGGCGAATCTGTTTGATGGGGCCACAGATCTCAAACAGCGTCCTGAGCTTCGCCTCTGGCTCCTCCAGCGTGTACGTCAGGTTGCTGATGAAAACGCTGCAGTCATCGTTGCGAAGCTCGGGCTTGTCGTCGTTCTGCCTCTGGGCAGCGGCTTCCTGCTGGGCCTTTTTAGCGCCAGGCGGTTTATAGCCGGGTGGAGCGTTCTTTCCAGAGAGTCCCGTCTCAGTCTCCATGTACTCGTCTGTGGTTTGGTCCCCGTTCCCTCTGTGCCTTTTAGGAGCTTGTTGTGTCACAGAGGGAAAGAAACAGTTACTCTCTGTTATCTTTGCTTAAAATAAAAAAAAGGTTTATCATATCACCACAATTACATACCTGTGTCCTCATTCCACTCATTGTGATAATCGTCCTGCTCCACTTTCCTCTTCTCGCCAGCTCGAGTTCCCTTCTGAGTCTTCTTCTGAAACTTCTTGTCCGACTTGTTCTTCCGCCGCTGATCAGCTCTGTCCTCCTCTTGGCGAACCATGTTGGCTTCTTTCTCAGCCACCTGACAGAAGTGCAGAACACGGCGACATCAGCGAAAAAAAAAGACAGCTTCATGATGACACACCTGCCCAGCGCAATGCTGACGTGAGCTTCCTACCTTCGCTCGTTGCTCATTAACCCTGTTCAGCCGGGTCTCCGTCTTCTGCACCGCCAGGTCCCAGTCCTCCAGAGACCCTACGGGTGAGGACGCAAAACACAGGCACGCACTGTAAATCATGAAGTCTTCTTTATTCTTATGATAACTTTGAAGTTTTAGACTGGGACTCACCTTCCACCCTCTCAAAGGTGAGCAGGACTTCACACACGTGCTCAGGGTAGTCGGAGGTGCACTGGACTGCTCTGTGGAGAGCTTTCCGACAGTGGACAGGGTCTCCATAAGACCTGCGGATAGAGAAAGACATTAAGGACATTAACCCCAACACGTTCTGGATACATTTTGTGTCACAAACGCATCAGACATGGATTGACGAACCTTTCAAGGTTATAGTACTCCAGCCACATATTGGCAAATTTGGCGTTCCCTTTCGTCATGATACTGTCCCACAGCTCTCGGGCTTTCTGGATGTTCTTGCAGTGGAGCGCCTGGAAAAGAATTACAAGCAATAATAAGTCAATGTGACGTTGAGCTTTATCTTTAATGGTATAATTCAACTAAAACTGTTCCTCTTGTCTTTCACCATTTAGAGATTTCTTGATGCTTCAAGGTCATTTGGCTTTTACTGAGTTTAAAGTGGATAAACTCATTCCCCCAAAAACAAGAAATAAAATAAGTCAAAATAACAAACGCAAATAAACAGATTAACACGGAATTTAAAGTCGAGCTGAAACAGAAGGCGGAGTGAAATTTGCTTCTGCGTATTTAAGCGTTTCCTGTAAAATCAGTCAGGTGAGGAGGGACTTGCTATTTTAGCCGATAGCACAATGTGGAATGTGAGTTACGCTCTGCAGCGAAGGTGTTTCTTGCTGGGTTTAGTCAGTTATTCCTCAAATCAGTTAGTGAAATTGTAAATGTCTGTTTTTGTACAGTAATCAGTGAAACAATCTGCTCCATGTACAATATTATTAGTTGGAAGTGGTTTGATTAAGGTTACGTTAGCGCATGTGACCTTGAGTTTAAAAAGTATAAATCATAACTTTTTTAAATATAAGAATACAAAGACAGATTTTTCAGCACATTGTTGGCACATATCGTGACAGTTGAAGTGATTTAAAATGGGTTAAAAAGGCATTTTTCATTTCAGCTTTCGTTTGGCACAACATAGCAGACGTCTGACTCTTAAAAATGGTCGTCATGGTAACACTACTTACCTCTATCCTGGCCCAGATCTGCATTATGAGACAAGAAGGATCTCCGCTTTCACCGAACCCTACAGTGACAAAAGACAACGAGCTAAATAAAAAAAACAAAAAACAAACCCAGAATACTGAAGAAATTCAATAAGAACCTCGGTTGGACTCAAAGACACCTACTTTCTTCGACATCTTGTTTCATGTAGTCCAGAGATCGAGCGAAAGCTCCTCGTAACTCCTCTAACTCTTTACTTGATTCTGCAAAAAAAGGGCACACCAACGGGAGAAGAGCAACGGGTGAAATTCAATAAATATTTATATCCAACCACAAAGGCAAATTCCGTTTCACACACGGCTGCTCCCACCTTTGCTGAAATCCACACGTCTCCTCAGGTAGTCGAGGTAAGCCTGCCAAATCTCCACATAATCTGTTGCTTGAATGAAACCTGCATTCAGCGCCTTCTCAAAAACATCTGTGAGGAAGACAGAGAGGATGCATGGTAAGGAAGATCTGTATGTCCTCACAGGGAACGATTTAAGACTCGCGGTTCTGCATCTTTCGTAGCCAGCTGTAACAAAACAAATGCCTCCATACCGGTGATCTGCATCTCGGTTACCTGAGACGGTGTGATGGTCGGCTCCGTGCCTCTCCAGGGCCAGCAGGTAGCTCTTCCACAGACCCATCGTCCAGGGGCAGTTCCTGACGGCACGCTCGTGAGTGGAGAGAACCATGTCTTTAATCTTCAGCTGACGATCCTGCAGAGAAAAACAGCAGAAAACTTCGAATGACCTCCAACAAGCTGGAAGATTAATTGCTTTATTAACTCAAAGGCAATTAAAGAAGCAACATTTTCTAACAACTCATTTTATCTTCACTACTGTCAAGTACATTAAGGGGAATTACAATATTTTTTCATCTGTGATGAACCAATATCAATCAGCTGATAATATACCTATCAGGCTCTAATGTTTAATCTCGTCCCTGTATTTCCATGTTTGGTATGCAAATGAGGAGTCAGAAGTTTTAGAATCGGTCAAGTGTATCGCCTCAGCTGCCGGCCGTGACATAACTGCAGTGGCTGCAACGTAATCCTTCGGGGCAACAACATTTAGAAGAGGTAAAAACTGTAACACATCACCTTACACGACTTAGGAGCAAGACTTCTCCTTGAGCGAGGACCAATAAACGTCTCTCACCGTAGGAACCGTTTCATTAATGTTCTCAGACACTTTAGAGCAACAACCAAAGGAGCCAAAGGGTTATGTTGCAGCCGTGTGGCAGCTGCCGGCTGAGGAGATCTACTGAACCGATTCCAAAACTTCGGGTAAGTGTGAATCATTTAAAACACTCAAACATGTAAATATACACAAGTAGTTTTTACATGTTGCTCAACGCTGATGTAGCCGACATAATTATTACACTGAAATATGAACCGGACACAATTCTTTAAGCACCAGTTTGAAAAAACAAACAAACTTTCACATGAAATAATTCGACTCTTTTCAGAGGAGTAAAATAATCATCAAGCTCCATTACAGTTGATTAAATCACCGGCTGTCATTTGTTAAGAGGAGCTGAGTGCAACACTGCAGTGATGGTTGTTTAGTCCTTGCTGGCAGACGGTGGAGCTGTCTGAGGCACTGAATAAATCAGACTGGGAGGTAGTGGCATGGGAAATTAGTCCAAACATAACAGTCTGACTCAGAGCCCTTCGAAGCACGATGCCAAACACCAATACTCACCAGATATGTGTTGTATTTTGCCCACATGTCTGGTACCAGGCAGTTCTCGGCCATAGTCCGCTCAAAGGTTATCTGGACCCGCGCTGGATCGCCCTCCTTTAGTTCAAAGTCGAGGTAGGACTGATACTCTGCCAGCTTAGGAGGTTCTGCTGCCATCTGCAACAAGACAACAGCATGAAGATGTTATGCGCCGAACAACCGTTTCAACCAAATGTTAGAAGTTAGAAAAATCAATGCAAGTTTACCAGTGACTCTTCATAAGGTTTGCACTTCTCCAGTTGCTTTAAAGCCTTTCTGTACTGATGTATGACGCCCTCAGACACCCCTTGTTCAGACCACTCCTCGTACTCTGCATACGTGGCTTCCATGTCTACAAAGCAACAAAACACAATATTACTTATTTCAGTACAGAGGCTGAACTGTTTTAAAAGTGCACTGCACAAGTTTGGTAGCAAACTTTGGTGAACAGTTCAACGAGAGAGAAGTTCAGATGAAAATCAAATACAGAAGTGCGTCTGTTGTCCATTCAGCTGGACCAGAAACACATTAACACAACACTGGACGGATGTAGCCATCCCCCCCGTCCCCGCCTCAACAAACTGAAAGCACGGTGAGGGCCGGGAGAGGAAGGCGCTCTTTCTAAATCCGTATGGCATTTCAGAAAGCCCCAGAACAGCCGTGCCACATTCAACTTATCCCAGAAAGCAGAATCATCATTTCAAATGGGGTATTTCACAGTTCTTCAGCTGGGCATAGGGCTCTCACAAACGGAATCGTGCACGTTTCACAGCCTGTCTGGACAGACGAGGCGTCATTCTCACCCATTAAGGGAACGGCCAGCTGGCGGCGAAACAGAGTATGGATCCGCTCGAGCTGAGCGTTCAGCAGCTCCTGCTCTTCGCGGCTGGGAATCCTGCCAGGGGGAGGCTGAGAGGAAACAGGGCAGAGAAAATTGTGTGAAAAATTTGGCAAAGGCCCAGAATTCAATTCTGTATCTAAAATATTTGAATTTATTCTGCGTTAAGCGAGCGGATTATAATTCAAAAGCCTGCTTTGTTACAATATTACTATTATTACTGAACTACAGTAAACTGTCTTTAACGACTCAAGTGTGCATCTTGCATTGTTTAATCTAATAGACACTTATTCACTGGTAAATTACTAATCTACTAGATATAGTACTTGCATCATTCAAAATAAATCTTCCGCTGGCATGTTTATGTAACCAGCAGCAGCAAAAACATGTCCGACAGCTGATAAAATCTCTTCCAGTGATGGAAACACAAACCTGCACTGTGGACAGAATGGCGTTCTCAAACTCTCTGTACGCCTCCCACACCGTCTGTCCCTTGGTCATGTGAAGCCCCACAGCGGTCACAGCTCTCTCGAAGATGGACCTCACCTTGTCGATCCCACCCGGTGAGCCCATGCCACCAATTGAATATTGAGCAAATTCAAGCCAGATGTCTGGACCTGGGTACGAAGACACGCAACCAAAATGTTAAGATCACGTGAAGACTGGATGTCAAACAGACAGCAGTGGACAACGGTTCAGATGCACTTACAGATGTAGTCTTTTATAGCCTTCTCAAAAAGTTCATAGACTTTCTCCCGGTTTGGCTCCTCCTCAGTCAGACGGATCTCATCCTTCAGCCAGTCGAGCCAGATCTCTGCAGGATAAAATACAAAAAAAAAAAAATGTGGTTGTAGTTGCAAAAAAACACAGCTGCTGTCAACTGACCCGAAAATCATATTTAGACACACACCAACCTTCAGTGAGTGGGAAAAGTTCACTCATCTTCTGCCTCGCCTTTCGCAGACGCACGAGCTCTCCCTCCTGCTTCAGCAGTTTGATGAGATCGACATGGCAGTTGTAGTCGAAAGCATTGATAGACAACTAGCAGAAAAAAAGAAAATCGGACAGACAATAAGGAGGGGTAAGATGTTGAAGAGTAAATATAAACAGCGATGAACGATTACATGTCTGTATAGGTTCAAATAACAGCCGATAAACAGACGTGATAATACGAAACCAAACTTCTGTCAACAACAGGCGCAGCATCTACGCACTCTGATACAGAAGGTGGTCGCGTGCTCTTCCACAATCGGTTTACATATTGTCAATATACACAGAGAAGACGTGCATGAAGCTGCTGCCGCGCTCATGTTGTCAAACATCTGAGTGGAGCCGCACCGTGCAGGAACTTTAAAAATAAAATCAAAACACAGCAGAACCTTCTTAATTTCTTTTCATGTCTATTCAGCAGAGATTTTGTACCAGATGACACCTTATCAATCTAATAACTTACACAATGAAACACAACATGTTGGTACAATAGTTAAGGCACATTGATAGTCAGCAGACAACACTTATCTCACGGAGTCTAATGACGCCTGACGTCGTAAAGGTGATTATGTTTCGTTGTTTTTGTTTAAAGGTGCGATATGTAGTTTGGGGGAAGAAAATAATCTTTTTTGACTGATTTTCTTCTGTGGCTAAAAAAAGTAAACAAGCTCTTTGTTTTTATGAATGAATAAACAAAGCGGACACCACACTTTCATACTGATTTTCTTTGTTTATCTATTATATTTGGCGGACCCTGCCACCTTTCTAGCTTCAAACAATCATCTATTCTCCTCTGGGAATTTTTTTTAAAATAAAGAAGTATCTCTAAGTTTGTATTATTACCTCATTAATATTGCAAATATTAAAAATCAGAGTTTGAACTACATAGTGGCCCTTTAAAGAACAGATACTTAACATTATAACCTGCATTAAAGTTTGATGCTGTGTTTCAGAATACAGTCTGATCCACAACTGGAGGCATTTTAATGCTGCAGAAACGTTATAAACGTGTCAATCCAACAGATTTAAGACGTGACACAAGTAAAGTTAGGACAGAACTTTATATTAACAGGTGAACTTTCTTTCCAACACCTCTGGAAGCTGAATTATCATCACACTGGACTCGTAGTACAAAAGGGCGCGTGTGGCACGAGACAAGTCATTAGCATCACAGATTAGCATCGCGGCTAATCACGACAGCTACGCGAATGACGTCGTTTCATACGCACTCTTTTAATTGTTTTGATTAACAGCAGCTGGCATCGCGTATACTTGCACGTTCTATCAAACCAGCTCGGGAGAGAGACGCTGGCTGTTTTTAAAGCGTCTGACTGGCAGCCGGCTGTGTTTACCAACCCATTCATTCGCGTTAGCTCCTCGGCTAACCTTGGCTGTGCTAATGTACCTGCTCCTCCAGCCGCTGGATCTCGGCTTCATTTTCTTTCTCGTCCTCCGACGAATCGTCCTCTTCGTCGTCTGAATTTTCCACTCCCATGCCCTCCTCCTCCTCTTCCTCGCCGTCCGATTCCATCTCCCTCTCCTCCATCCCCGCGTCTTCATCCTCCATATCTTGCAACTGCGTTTGCTCTGCGCTGCTTGACGCTGCCATGTTGGAAATGCTGTCTGCCTGGTAACAGCCTACAAGGAAACGCTGCTCCTCGTGAGAGGTGGAGCCTGACACTACGCTTAGTGGTGGTGGAGGTGGAGGAGGATGCCCCCACCGTGTAACGACCGCTGCTAGCCGCTAGTTGGGGCTACTTTTTCGGTGAACCCCTCCTTCTTCACTTGTTTACCAACAGAAAACGTTCTTCTTCACGCTCGTGCTCACTCGTTGATTTCCGGTCATCATCGGGATCCGAACATGGCGGCTGTCTCTTTGCGAAACTCTGCGTCCTCGCTGTTGTTGTTTAGCAGGAGGTTATTCAGCCCGCAGCTGAATGTGCTATGTTCATATCACGAGAAGGTAACTTACTGATGGGTTGTTTTTTTTATGTTTTTAATTTATATAACCGCGCGTCAACTGAGTTTTACTGAAAGTTAGCTAAGCTACGTGTGTTGACTGACATTAGCTAACGTAGGTTAACTGTAGGCGTAGCTAACGACAACAGCTCTGTCCGACACTTTTATCACATCAGAACAACACAACACTAAAATAACAAATAATCTAATGTTTGTGACTCTCCTCAAGGTGGTGGACCACTATGAAAACCCAAGAAATGTGGGCTCTCTGGACAAAAACGCCAAGAATGTGGGGACTGGATTGGTGGGTGCACCAGCCTGTGGTGACGTAATGAAGCTTCAGGTAAGGAGTTATGAAAACATGAAGTCTAACAATAAGTAATTCCTCTCTGTTAAAAGGGTCCAAAATAACATCCTTGCATAAACTGATCTTCTTAAATGGGAACTTCACCAATTTGTTTACATGTCTTGGAGAGAACAATTCAATATATAGGTGAAAAAAGTAGTATAAAGCTGTTTGTGGCTCCAGAGGAAGCTGCAGGTGACCAGATATATAACCTCCAGTGATGTCACTCAGTGACTTGCATTGTGGGTAATGTAGGCGCATGGTTTTGAAAAGCATTGTCTGATTTATAGAGTTACCAGATTATTCAAGTGGTCGTGTAAACGGCTTAATGCGATATGCGTTATCAGATAAAAGCCTAGTTTTTTGCCCAATATTCAGTTTTATTCGCCGCATTTATACCGTTAATCTGGTTTCTTTCCTTCTCTTACATCTGTGCGTAAAAAAAAAACAGAAATCAGATGATGTTCAAATCCCACATGAGGACGGCCTCGACTGTTTTACGTCATGTACTTGTAAAGAAATCCAACGTATTCACTGAATCAAACCCAGTTTTTCCATTATTGCATTACTGAAGTGCACGTTAAGGCGCCAAATCAGATCATTATCGTACCCTGATTATTCCCAGTTATCAGATTATTGTGGTCAACGTGCTCATTACAATCAAAATATATACAGTAGAAACAGAGATGTTGTCTTTTCTATTCCATACATTCTTCTTCCTTTTTAAACCTTTGCCTACACTACCCACAATGCAACTCAGCCACTGAGGAACATGACTGGAGGGGATTTATCAAATTACATGCAGCTTTATACTATTTTCATATTTTGCAGTTGTACTCCCAAAGATCTGTAAACACATTTTAACATGTAAAAACCTTCAGATACATTTTGTATCCCAGTACCTGCATGACAATATTGTACAGTATTTTATGATGTTCCTGCTTGTTTTCTGAGGTTGTTTCAAGGCCGTACTGTGTGTAATGAAGAGTCAATGATTAACACAGATGTCAACACGAAGGATAACAAACACATGACACGCTCAGCTGCAACTTCTTTTAGCAAACACTCAGAAAATACTCTTCATCTATTGAACACACAAATCTGATATTCTTAGTGGGTGATGTTGAACAACACAGTTTTCTGACACCTTGTATTTATTTTAAACGTTATTTATACGGTGAGTTTTATATCCATAAATGCAAATGATCTGAAAGTAAACCAACATGTTTTTCATATTACTAATTGTATTCCCTGCGTTGTTTGTATATTTTTTGGATTCAATAATAATTAAAACTTAAAAAAAAGAGCAGAGATGGTGGTGCTGCTGGTGTGAGTTTTCTAACTTCCTGTTGTACAACTATGTGTTTGACTTTATCCAGATCCAGGTGGACGAATCTGGCAAGATTGTTGATGCGAGATTCAAGACATTTGGCTGCGGATCAGCCATCGCATCCAGTTCCTTAGCAACAGAGTGGGTGAAGGGGAAGTCGGTGAGTTGGCGTAACACAGATTAAAAGGAAAAAGAGAACAACTGCTTTACAAATCCTGCTTTTTGTGCGTGTTGAGGATCTGATTATGTGCTGTTGTCCTGCAGGTTGATGAAGCTCTTAAGATCAAGAACACAGACATTGCCAAAGAGCTCTGCCTTCCTCCAGTCAAGCTTCATTGCTCCAGTAAGTAAAGAAGCAGTTCAGTGTGTCCCCATATAACTGAATACTTAATAAACATAAAGATGGATGACATTTAATGGAAAAACCTCAGCAAGATGTTGGTATTCAACACTTGTCAACTACTTCAGGTTTTTCCTATAATTTATCACCTTGCTGGATATTTCTTGGTAAAACCGAAGCTATTTTTGTTGCTCGTGCTCGAAGTGTTTTCTAAAACCTCCTCGCTCTTTTTCTCTTAGTGCTCGCAGAAGATGCCATAAAAGCAGCGCTGTCAGACTACAGACTAAAACAACAGGACAAGAAGGAGGAACGTGTCCAAGCCACCAATTAATATGTTGATATTAATATCCACCGTACTGTTTTACTGCAGTGCTGTTCGGAAGATCTCTTGCCATAACACTACATCAGGTCTTTCACCCTTCTGGGGGTTTAATACCTTTTAAAAAAAACTCCATGTAAAAGGATTGTGGGTTTGCTTTCTTGAATTCCAGCCAAGACCCCCCATATTGTTCAAGTGCCAGGTGATGACGGTGTTTGTTTTCATCAGATGATCAGAAATAGTTTCTTAATCGATGCTGATGTTGGAGTCGGAAGGTCTTGATGAATATTTTAAGACAGATCTTTAATTTAAAAAGAGGATTTGCAGTGTTTCTTTTTTCTTTTTCCACACAGAACACAAATGGGATGCATCATGAGTCAAACAATAAGCCGCGGTTTGTTTTTGCTTTGTATATTTTGTGGCATTTTGGCTTTATTTGGCTTGATTGTATAAAATCGCAGCTCCCTCTTACAGGATTCAGGTCAACAGCTTAAATACACATACAAAAATAACACAGAAAAAGTTGTATGAGACTTATTATTGTGAATTAAATGATTAAAAAAACAAAAAAAACACTTTCAGTGTCTGTGCTGATGTCATCCACCAGATCCTACATTGAGCGGAGCCACCCTCTGTTGGCGCAGAAGCACTTTTTTCAGTACAACCAGCACCGCCAGCATCAGGAGAGCCACTAACACGCACAACACAGCGAGCAGAGAGACGACCACTGCGGAGTCCGGTGTGCGCGCTCGTGGGTCGGGAGTGGGCCGAGGTGCCTCTCTGTTTGTGGAGAGTAAAGATCGCGTCCCTTCAGCAGAGGTTGCATCGATCTGAGGGTAAAGACCTGTGATGTTGTCTCTGCATTTCTGGCTCCCGTCAGGAGGAGAAGTGGTGGTTTTTAAATGAGGTGGGCTGACTGATTGGGTCGTATTCAGGGACAGACACTCCTCGTAGGTCAGGGTTTCTAAAGAGTAGTGTTCAAATACTACACGAGTCTCTGGAGCAGCTTTGGGGAGCGCTTCCTGTGTCACTATCGTCGCCTCTGTCAGCTGGCGCGTCCTCTCGTCGGGCTTCAGGAC
>OMLP01028874.1:0-13991 GCA_900302685.1 Spondyliosoma cantharus | reverse complement strand
AACACTGTCATTGAGATAGGCAGTGACTGGTCCCGCCCTCCCCCCAGCCAATGGAACGTCCTGAATTGTAGCGGGTTGGGTAAAGGGTCCCTAAATGGCAATTTTGGACATTTGCTCTTCAAGTGTGATGATTCGCTTCTCCTGACTGCTGACCAGGTCCTTGAGGGATTTGATTTCTTTCAAGATCTCCTCCAGCTTGGCTTCAGATTTCTGTGGGAGACACAAGAGAGCGGTGAGACTTTTTGCTCTGCTGTGAAACAAACACATCACAGTTAAGCTAAGCTATGTTCACTTCCTGTCTCAAAGACGCCATCTACAGTCTTGGACATGCCTTTGCCAGGTTGCAGGGTCTGGTACCGAGGGGGTTAACATGTTTCGCCCGCACCGGAGCCCAGTGGGTTGTTATTACAGAGCAGAACTGCAGAGACGCACATGGGGCGGGTCCCCGGCGGGCGGCTGTCTTGTGGGTGAGGTGCGGCAGGACGCCCAGTAACAGGCGCCCAGAGCAGCAGCAGACCCCTCAGTTTGTGGGTCAGAGAGTGGGTTGAACAACATCTACAAACCACCTCATGAAGACAGCCAGCAATCTGCCTCACTTCAAACACATACAGTTTGTCTGTTTGACACTGGGATCCCCAGAGAGACAAAGCCTGTAGTGAGGGGCGTTAGTGAGTGAGTCAGGAGGACAGACTGAGGCTGATGAGTCGTAAAGCGGCTCGGTATTGTGCACCATCCTAATTAGGTGAGGGATTTTTTATTTTAATTTTTTTGGTGGGGAAAGCTTGTTCTTAAACAATTCATTATCTAAATAAAAACTATGTATGTTTATAAAACACGGCTGAAACAACTCACACAGATGTTGGAAGTTTTGGTTTCTTTTCTCCGACCGGCTGAGGTTATCTGATAACATTACGGAAATCATTGTTAAATAATTAGATCAAGTCTCGTTCGAGCAGAAGTATCGCACTAAAATGAGAGGTGAGCAAGTGTTGCCTCATTTAGATAGTGAAAATCATTTAAAAAATATTCAGCCATGACTTTGGAAATAGATTCTTGGTTTCAGTTCCCCAAAATAAACTCCAAACTCTCCAATTCTGTCTCATGTGTCACCCGCGGTCTTTATGCAGCGACTCAGCCCTCGTAAGATTTTCAAGCGAGATCCATCTACGTAGGAATTGTGACCGTAATGTTGTCAGACACTTAGAGTAACAACCTCAGCCAGTCAGCTGCAAGAACAAGCACTTTTAGTGGACATAACTTTGATGGTAGGACTTGCCTCAAGGGATTACGCTGCAGCAGCGGCTGCCAACTGAGGCAACTTACTGGACCGACACAAAACATGTAAATACAGGGCCCGTGTTTAGAAATACCAGACTCCCCTTTAATGCAGTAATCATGGCTTTACTGTATCAGTAAAAGCAAATACTCACAATCGATGGGGTCGGGGAGGCAGACTTGTTGGCAGGGCTCGAGTTCTCTGAGTTCTTGGTCACCTTGCTGTCCAAAATGTTCTTTTTGACCACCTTGAATTCGCGATTCTTGACCGGGACGTAGCCGTTCTTCAGGGAGATGAGGATGGGGTCTCCATTCTTACCATCGAACCACTCCTCAGCTTCCAGGGCGGGCTCAGGTCCAGCTGTGTCCGGGTACAAGTCATCCTGAAACAGGTCAGACTGAAAAGAAATGACAGAGTGAGGCGCTGTTAGGAAAACTCTATAACAGGCGCATTATGAATCCAGGCCCCACTGGACTGCCTGTGGTTCAAAGAGCTGATAAGTGGTCTGCAAAGTGGCCACTTGGATGAAGACTCACCTTTCTGGGTACAGTCATCACGACGGGCTCACACTTCCTTTCGTGCAGTTTATAGAACCTGGCAACACACAAATTTTAAACCAATTACCCACAATGCAGTGGATCATTTAAACAAGAGAGGCAGCGGACACTGCCCTGAGAGAGACTGGTGATTATGTCATGGTTACATTCTGCCGCCTGGTGGTGAAGCTCGGAATTACACTTTAGATCCGGCTGACTGAAATCTTAATGAACTCTGGTGTCAGCGATGATGATTAGCCATCCAATCTTAGCTCACCTCGCAATTTCACACTTGTTGACATCGAGGCCCCTCTTTGGCATGTAGCCCATTCCCCTTTGGGGCTCCTTGGAGCCGAAGGTGTTGAGGTAGTGAACATATGGACACTCATCTGTGATTTCAAAGTAACGGATGCTGCTGTCACCCTGTCAAGAAAAAAAGGTTTGGGTATGTATTCTGTCGTGTGGAAGTTTAAGTCTTCCAGCTTTGTGCGGTTATAATAATGAGTTCAACTTACCTTCCCACAGAGGTAAACAACATTGGTGTCTGCGTCATAGAAGGGCAGGAGCACTCCGTTGCTGGTGTCCATCTCATGAACAGTTATGGCCTCTTCCATGTTACTCTGGAAAAAAAACAAAATGATAAATTCAAGTTTTGTTCAAAAGAATACAAATATAGAAATTTATAGCCAAGGAAAAATATAATGGACTCCAAAATAACATGAAGAAGTGGTTGTTAGCCAAGATGGCTGTAATTTTTAATAGCAATAAAGCTATGACGTTGTGAATGTTGACTTAAATGAAAAACTCAGACTACAGACTGGTGGAAATCAAGCTTGCAAGTTCTTTACACAACTCCAAGACCAACTGACAGAAATTGTATCTTGTGTGAAATGTGCAGCCTGTATATACTGAACTGATGTACTTCAGTCAGCATACACGAAGCAGCTTACCGGGTTCCAGAGAGCGAGCTGTCTCTCACTCATGCGACTGAAGCCTGTGGTGAGGACGTTGCCATCAGAAAGGAAGATGGCCCTCATGGGTCGGGCGCCCTCATGTGCCTTGTCCTTCTCCTGTGAAGTTTAGTTTACACGTCAACACTTGTGCAGTGAAGTCACTTTCACCTGAACAGTTTATTATTACGTCCACTTTTACTATAGTTTTGTTAGTTATCGCTTATCTTTGACCTTTATTTATAAAACTCTGCATATAATCCACACTAAATGTTTGCAGATATTCAAATGAGGAAATGAATGTACGGCATAAATATTCTGATTTATAAAACCTTGTATGTGCCCACCAGTGTGCAATTTTTTTCAAATTGTCTGCAAGTAAATCAGCTTCATATTTTGCCCTCTTCACTCCCACATTTAACCTTAAACGGGCAACGCAAAGCAGCTCATGAATCTTAATCATACGTTTTAAAACACAGATTAGTATCTTTGTCTCACATTCTGCAGATACAATGGGAGATAAAAGAGAAAATGTCACAAAGAAATAAATGTTTGAAAAATATTTACAGCGATAATCGTCTCCTTGCGGGGGTCGATGACACGGACGGCCTTGTCCTTGCAGGAGGTGACGATCAGGCTACCGTTGCGGTTCCAGCAGGCGCTGTAAATGATGTCAGGGTGCATGTCCTCAAGGCTGATCATAGCCTCACATGTGCCCACGTTCCAGATGATGATCTGGTTGTCACAACCTGACAACAGAGTGAAGTAAAGGTGAGCAGAGCAGCAGCACACAGAACAGTCTGCATAGCTTGACGATCAAGTTCAAACTGAATTTCAGCAAAGTCTGAGAGTTTAATCCGAGGACAGATTTCAGCAGCATTGTTTATTAGATTTAAGGACACAAAGGGAGCTCGTACCTGCACTAAGAAGGACGTTGTGTGCTGTTGGGTGCCATGTGACGATGCCAACACGCTTGGAGTGTCCCTCCAGTACCCCGACTGGCTCAGACATGGGAGTGACGAGGCCATTCTCAGGAATCAGCCACACCTGTGGAGATCATGAACAGAAAGTCAGGTACAGAAAAGACAGTGAAGCCTCCTGGATAGACTCCAATTTATAAACTTTTACTTGACAAATTATACATTCTCAAAAGCTTTGAAATTGAATCTGTGAACCCCAACCAACCAACTGAATAACTTCAGGGCGTCACGATTTCTAAATTGAAGATCAAATGAAATGCGCTTTCAGATTTGATCATCAGAAATTTAAATTCAATTCAAAAAAGGTGTAGAATCATGAATCCAAAAATAAAATGGAATCAGAGATTTGGAGAATCGTGACACACCTAGTACAGCTGCACAGACGACACCAATAAATGGTAGTTACCAAAAGGAACCTGAGGGGGGCAGCAGTGACTAAGCATTCATCGCCCACTTCAGCATATGTTTCAGTGGCAGATGTGATAAACAGTCAAATTTAGTAAAAATACTGGTACAAGCAGCTGTGTGTGTGTGCGTGCGCTCCACCATAGGTTATGTTTTGCCATTACCTTACATGTATGGAGGGGGCAACACTTCAGATTCAGTGACTTTTAAGGTTATGTCGAACATGAGTGTGCCTCAGTTATTGTCGTGGAGTCACTCGTGTCAAAGGCCATTCTGAGAAGGTCACCTGCATCTTTTATTGCTAAATATTTTCAGCCTGATGTTGCACCAACTCCTGTCCAAACCATGACTGAAGCATGCTTTTTTTCCATTGTTAAACGTTTCCTCTGTACTACTTGCCTCCATTCTTAGCATGCGGATTTTTATTTGTTTACACTGAAAGGTACCGTATGCGCACATGTTTTTCTGAGTTTTGCAGATGTCTGCCATGTGATTAAAAATCCATTCTTCATTGTAAAAAACGGTTTAGCCACGTCCACGTCATGCTGCATATCTCTACCAGTAGATACCAGTTACACCACCCACTCCCGCCTAATCTAAACTAAACATCACCAAGAGACTGTTTAGGCTGTGAACCTTCCTTTCAAAAGGTCAAATGCTGTGAAGAGAGGTAGCATTGATGGCTCTCATTACGTGACTTGTACTTCTGCAAACATGAAATAAATATGGCAGTGATTCCGAGTGGGTTTAACAGGAAGTCAGGACTTTCAGGTGAGGAAGTGGTTGCAGCAAACGTAAACAGACAGCACACGTATCTCAGCCCTTCACGGTCCAAATAAGGACATATGGAGGAAAGTAGGACTACAGTCTCAAAAAAGTCGGTGACCTCAGCTCAATAAACAGCTAAATCATTCCCCAGCTCTGATTCCTACAACACATATTTGAGCCTAATCTAATCCAGAGGGTGAGGTCTGCACCCATCCCTGTGTTACAACAGCCCGGCCTTTCGCAATAAAAGCATGCAGACGTTTGTCACTTATTAGCTCAAGAATGTGTGCTGCCTTTCTCCCAAATAGCACCATCTGGGCTCAGGTGTGAAGGGTGAGGCGAAACGTACCATCACTGTGCAGTCCTCAGAGCCGCTGGCGATGACTTGATCATTGTGGGGGCACCACTCAATGTCCAACACCGGGCCTTTGTGTCCACACACTGTGGGGTAGGCTTTGTCAATGCGTCCCGACTGTAAAGACAAAGATAAACAACACAGTAAGTAATGTGATTAGTCTTGAGTGTGTTCCTGCTTGGAGAACATTGTCTGTGCTGGAGGAGGCACATTTTGAAACAGGACAATTGACAGTATAATCCTTAAAACCCACCTACACAATCAAGCTCACACATTCGCACAAACACACACTAAGAAAATATGCTTGAACAAAATGTATGACAATACATGGCAATACATATTACACAACAATAAATATTATAATTAAACTTACATCAACCCCAAGTTGGGTGAGAGCACTTTATGAATAACATCGACTGAATAATGTTCTTCAGATCTAAGGGGAAATCTCAGTCCCACAAAACCCCAGCCAACTGCATTTTGTAGATTACATTTTGAGTCTTCTTACATGGGCAATTAATAAATTATGAGCACAGAGATGATGCCTATAGCCAGACAATCACCAATCTGGGTTTGTCACTCCATTGCTCAGCTAAATTAGAAGCTGGGTTTTATGGGCACTAAAATGAACCAAACCATAGTTTACTCCCTATTGGACCACCCACAGTAATTAAGGAAAGTTATTAGTAGTGACGTCATTACACAGTAGACACATGCCAAAAGAAGCTTAGTTCTCCAAAGCATCTCCTTACTTAAAGTGGCAACCCAAGGTCAAAGACTAAACTGTGCGTTTTACATAACATTCAACTAATGGACTGGACAGCTAAAATTCAGATGCACATTCATTCAAATCATACTGTGCATCCTCCTCTACCCCCTTAAAATTAGCCTGAAGGACTATCTGACCTCCAATCCCTATGAGCTGGGAGAACCTGTGCTCTCTACACGCTGAGGTGACTTGGCAAATCTATGCTGTAGTGGATGGGTGTCTGAGACACCACCCTAGTCTGCACTGACTCCATGTACAGCCGCAGGGCCGGAGAGATGATGTCACTTACTGTGGAAGGAGCCCTGCTGCTGCAGCCCTATTTAAAGCATGATGGCTACACGGATACAAAAGGAAAAAGAATCACTCGCTGCCCGCAGCTATTCTGCCATTATAATGGGCACAGCTACATTAATGGCTCGAGAGCAGTGAAACATTTAAGAAGTGTATATTCAGCAATGAGTAAGAGGTTAAACCAAAATTAGACTTAAACCTTATGAGAACATAATTCCGAAGCAATTACTAATGTTCATCATAACAAAAGAGTCACTCTCCTGCAATACATGAAGTGCTAAAGAAGGATTTACAATGACAGTATTCTCCAAACTCATTTAGAGTTCACACAGGCAAAATGACACTAAGGACCAAAAAGAAGCAGAGGATCGGGCGTCAGTGGTAACTGCGTGTGCAGACTGGTTGATTTCTTTATACCACCTATGCAGTTACCTACAACTTCATGTCAGTTTCTTATCTCATCTCTAAAAGTACGTCTGAGTCACAGTTACTCCCACTGCAACTGCTCCTCCACCTGGTGCCGACTACAAACAAGTGGATCTTGTGAAACAGTGAGTATATTAGCATTTACATACAGTGCTAAGAAATTCTTCACTGCTGAAAAACATGGCGCTTGCATAAAACTTGGCTGTTTATGCAGTATAAACTGATGCTACATGACAAGAGACCACATACAAAAAAAAAAAAAAAAAAAGGGCTGTGGTATTAATTTTTTGCTCAAAGGCTAGAAATCCTAGCCGGACCTATAAACACTCCCGCTGAAAGAGGGGGCGTACCAGTGCTTGATTTTGGCGTGTCATCTGTTTTGAAACAGTATGTTGGTTGACTGGCAACAGACGGTATCATACTGTAGTCCAACAGTACACTAAAGTAGGTTTCTGAACATTTTTTAGGTGAGAAATAGACAATGAACAGGATTATGGTTCATACTTGAGCAGCCTCAGTTTTCACAACATATAAACAATCTGGCAGCCACTTTCAGTCCTCCATCTTTGGAGACAAAATGGAGAGAAGTTCACGATCGTTCATCTGTAAACACTCCTAGCACTGTGTGTGATACACAGCTGGTTAAAAATCAGCCGTTTTAATCAGTTTAATTCCATTTTTGAACAGTAGAGGCGCAAACTAGGAACTGCATGTCACTTTAGTCAGTTAGTCCTGGCTACAAAATGCAGGGCTATTAGTGTGAGTAAAGTGACAGTCTCAAAAGTTCCAAAATCACCAAGCTCACCCCAAATTATGAATTATGGGTTTTGTAACCAAATGATTATATGTGACTAAAAGCTCTCAAACAGAGGGAGCTGTCAGAAAGATAAATACAGCAAGCAGTAAATATTTTTTTTTAGCTTCATACTGCAATTCTCTGTCTGCGGCACACTGCAGCAAATAAACAAATCATTTTTAATTTTGGTCCAAAAACAGAAAGAGAAACATCGACCCAGAGGGAAGCAGAGGATGGTGGGGTGGCCCTCGGAGGGACAATCCAGGATATGGGTGTCATGTTGCTCAGGTATTCATACGCTCAGATATTTCCCTGTCTCCGTCACAGATAACGCGGCCTAGCAGAGGGCACTTACAGTCTGCTGCTATTACAGCTCACGAACACAGTGGTGTGGCTGATATCACGAGGTAACGTGATCTATATCTCAAAGGTCTGTTCACATTCTGGGAGACTGAACAGATGCGTACATGTTTACTGGGACCACTGGGTCATTTTCATACAGCACAGAGCCACTTGCTGTGATTTGTATAGATACTACACTGCTGGGTATCTATACAAATCACAGCTGCTCTGCGCAGTATAAAAATATTAGGCTGGTAACCATGCAGTCACCTGGCTGACACAGAGCGGGGCTGTGACACATACTCCAACTCCAAGTGCAGTGATCAAAGTCCAAGCATATGTGAGAATGAATGTGTGCGTGCAGTATGTGAAAATCACAAGATCTTGTCTAAACCTCACCCTGACTGCTGAACACACCCTGAAATCTACCCTGTAGCTGAGTGTGGGGAAAGCAGACTTTGACACTGCCGTCAATAGGGATCCATGAGCCACCGTCCGGTTTCAGATAACATCACCATTAAACACGAGACCTATGGAGTCTCCTCAGCCGCTCAGTCTACTTTGATATTCCACTTTTACAATCAAAAGACACGATATATTTGCTTAACGAGGCAGAGATGTATATTACAGCTGAGTTCACCGGACTTTTCCCGCACATGACTTCCTGAAGGCAGTAGGAACAGGATGTGAAGCAGGACAGACACAGACGACAGAGTGTAGCAAGTCTGACAACAAACAAGCTGATCGCAGAGATAAGACCAGCCAACCAGTTTTATGTCCATATACTTCTTTCTTTAACAGTGCTACTATTCCACCAGTGATTACTCCACACAATTTTCACAACATGAACAGATGCAAAGCGTTATGGATTATGCTCAGCCTTGTTCAAAATATTGCACGCCCACAAAAAACAAGTATGACTATGAGTAATCAAGGATTGTCAAACCAGTTCTGTCATGCGTAGAAGTCGATAGTGTTTCAACATGCTGCTCTACTGTGGTGGTGTCTGTGTACTCCTATGGTTCATTACACAGACAGGTGGATGTTATACTATGTACACATTCTGTTTCATGTCCACTTGGCTGATACTATGCTTTAAACTGACACAACAGTGCTGAAACACCTCAGAAACACAAAACAAGTATTGTGCTGAAGATGTTGATAAAGGGGTTAACTACAATTATGCAAACTGAACATTTCCATTAGAAATACATTCATATGTTACATCTGGCCTTGCAGAAGTCCGGTTTACAGAACACACAAAACATTCAGACCATCCACATGAGCGACCAGGGTTTCGACCTCAACACTCAGACATACTCTGACACTTTTCAGCACATCCCACATGTCAATTCCAGTTCAGACAAGCTGGGGCTTTTCCATACACATGCGCTGGCTCGGCATGAGTCGGTTTGACTCAGTACATCAGCCTGTAGCAGCAGGGATTTGCATTTCGATTGCAACAAGGCTCCCTGCTTGAAGGTGCGTATTTAACCAATGATGTGCTTGTCTTGTGTAGTTGTCAAAACGGTGGCTGTAAATGCTCTTATTCCCTGCAATATCACAAAAGGCTCACCGCTAACCGCTTCCTATAAATTCTTCAAACTAAAGTCCTCCATCATTTAGTTACCTAAAAGCTTTTATCATCAAGCGGCAACATCAGGACACACTGGGTTTTCTCCAGCAGTTAATGTAACACAACTTCTGAAACAGCTGAGTGCAACAGGATAAAACATTACAATACATATGTGGAAAAGCAAAGCAGCGTGGACCATTTGAATCGGCACATGGAACGGCCCCAATATGAGCTCTTACATTACTCGCTCTGTTTAAAGGGCTTGATAGAAAAACTATTATAATATAGATTTCTTTACTTGAAATAAATGAAAGCTATAGAAATTAACCATCACGCCTCAGTAAGACTTGAGATCTAGAGCTCAGACTCCTGATCAACCCGAGCAGGGCAGAGGAGACCGACAGTCGGACCAGAGGGCCAGGCGTTCCTCACATTCCACACCTCGGCCCCGGGCAGCTCTGGTATGGGTATACCTAATGAGAGCATGAGGGTTGCTAGGGTGTCAAATATAGCACCCTTGTAGGTGATAATGGCATATTTTGTCTGATATACATGATTAGGAATTCCACGATCTGAAGTGTGAACACAAGTATACCTCAGGCCAACATAAATATCCAATAACATGATACACGAGGCAGGAACACAGTTTAATTGAAACACTATGAGGTTTAACACGCATGAGGTAGCACACACCACGAACCTCACTGCAGTGACATAACTTGTGCAGAGCAGTGGAGGTAGGTTAACCTGTATAAGCTTGTTGCATTCCCCCCTCAGTCCCTCTACAAAAAAAACAGAGCTTCAGACAAATGTGCAAGTCTGTATTTGTCTTCAAATAGGAAAACTGAACTAAAACATCCACAAGAAAGTCGTGTAGCAACCACAAGCGTAATGAGCTCTCACTCAGATTTACCACCTTTCATCTTCTAACAGTGATTAATCACAAGGTCACACAATACACCCATGATGGCTCAAATTTGACTTAATTATGAACAGATTATTAAACCAAAAACCCCAAACAAGCTGGTAGCTCTAGAAAATATATTACATCAGATTTGGCTGTCAAGAACCAATCCGGAGAGACTTACTTACACCCCTTTCGTACCAAGTCAAACACATGTTGGACACGACTCTGCACTGGTAAAAAGAAACTGGGGATGTTTCATTAAGCATGTACAATGTTACTGACATTTCAAAACTAAATGTTTATATAACCGCCTACTCACCACTAAACAATACTGTGAAATAAGAGACAGCACAAGTCAAATCCGAACTAAACTGAAACTTCATTTAATACTTATATTGCACAATGCAGTGGTTTATAGCAGTAATGTGTAAGGAACTCAAGCAGACTCAAACTCTGAAAAGTGATGACCAGGCAGGATTAACTTGTGACAGGAGTCTCATATTCAGAACTCATTACACGCTCTACAGAACACATTCAACTTGCATTGACTCCATAAACGAGTTCAGAAATCTGACAGCAATCCCAACAACGGCTACTGAGAGGGATTTTCTTTTTTTAACTTACACTTTAATTTGTCAAGTGAAGAAGACTTTTGTACGTGGACCTAAGATTTACAAGCTCACACACCATTGCTGGCAATGGAACAGTTACATAGCCCTGTAAGTAACGTCACTCTTTCACAACACTGCTAAAAAAAGATAACCAAAAAATGAACAGACAAATCCAACTAAGCAAGAAAGCATCTCCAAGGCAACCAGCCTACAGGTATAGGAAGCATGCTGAGCAAGACTTGCAAGTGATTTTATGAAAATAAAAAATCAACTGTATCAGAATAAAAAAAAAGAAAAAAAAGAACACCCACACCGACAGCAATGGCCTAACCTCCTCAGTTTACTACCTAACATGTCCATAACTACACTACAGACATTTGTATCCTTCGAGAGGAATGTCTGATGCCTAGAAAACAACCAGTTGCGTAGCAACAAGTAAGACTGCAGAAAATGAGCGTGAATCACACAGCGACGATACAAAGCACAACACTGAAACATACAAAAAAAAATAAAAATGGATGAGCAACATTCCCTGAAGGCAAAAGAGGACATTCTTTTCATTCACACAAGAGGCCTGCACACTTCCTTTCCTCACAGCTTAAACATGTGATTCACACATGCACACCACTAAAGGATCTGCATGCTGTCCAGTGCTGCTCAGGGCTCCATGGAAATTTCCACTTTTACAAGTCTCTGTCTGTATGATTGGACAAGAACAATACAGTGCAGTACACTGCAGTGTGACTGAAAACCTGAGCTATACGTAACTACAGACATACCTATGCAGACATGTACTAACATACTGTAGAACTATATGTATATACATATTTCTAGTGAATCTAGGTCAAGATTAATTCCAGACAGCATCCAAGACAAGTCCACTCTTTCTGAAAACATCCGAGACTGGCTCTATTGCCAGTTAGGAAGTATTTGGGACAGTTAAATGCATTTACTCGTAGTCGAAATGCAAGATCAGCTAGCTGGTGGTTGCTGATGGCTGATGACAAAAGGGTCCAATCTAATACGGTAAATCTAAATAAAATCAGGACAGCTATTTAGTTCAGTCATCTCTTTGCTAAGCCTGCACCAAGTAGACATTGTATTCCCTGTGAAGGATGCACATTTGTCCACAGTGTCTCCACATCTTCCTACCGTCTCCCCAGAGCATGCTGTGACGCAGTCTAGCACCTGTGGCCCAAAAAATGATCGACTGCAGACAACATGAATGAAAAGATATTTTTAGATGGAACTTTTGTTCATTTACGCTGCCAGATCTGTTCATTCATTTTCGCTTATGAATCAATTGCTCTTTTCAGCAGACTTAAAATGCATTAAATTAATAAAAAACATAGCTCTATTTATTTAAGAAAGCAATCAGAGTTTGCAGCTCTATATTAACAAATTATAAATAGTATTCAGTAATCCAGCAGTCATACTCATTATCATATTGTCATAAATTATTTTAATATGGCACTTGGATACACTGAGGACTCTGTGACAGAGACAACATCTGACTTCAACCCAGTTCTCTCTTCTTGGCCGCTCTTCATATTTCGACCTATCCCAGAATTCACATGTGTACTGACACTGCATGAAGCAGCCAATGGCAGGGCAGGGAGGAAATGGTCTTGGAAGCCTGTCAGGCAGGGAGCAGTGAATGACCATATATGGTAAAATCTGCAGTCAGCAGGACTGAGCGGCAGAAGCGGCAAAGGCAGAGGCAACTGAGCGGTATAGAGGTCTTGGAACACAAACTGACCAAAATATGGGGAAAGACCATGGATATTATGCACACCCAGTGTATTTTTGTGTGGGGACAGAGTTTAGCTTAGTTAGCAGCTAAACTGATGTATGTGGGACACAGCAGAAATAATGTGTCACTGTACACACTGTACTGGGATTTATAACAGCAGAGGTTGAGCGCTGGATGAATGGTGCATTGAGGAATTGAATCCAAATCAAACACACACACACTCGACATCTGATCTTCCTCTCTGAACACAGGCAGCTTTTGAAGCACTAACGTGGAACATGCCTTTTACATTGAGCAATGTATTATGTGGTGTTACTTTTGTAGTTAAGGTCAATCTTAAAAATAAATAGACAACTTGGGAGCTAAGAATGCTAACAATTGATAGCCACTAACACAGTCTGTATGGAAACTAAAAGATGCTGATGGCTATAGCAGGGTAGACAGCATGCAGTTTATAAGCAATGGCATGCTTGCATATATCATAATTAATAAAGGATTTCTAGTTAAGGGATATAAATCACAGAAACTAATGATTTGCAGAGACTTCCCTCCTCTTATGCTGAGCAGACAGAGAGGAATTATCAGGAATGTTTCACTGAACACTTGCTAGCTGCTGCATTCACTCCCACAGCTTCCTTCATATGGAAATCAGGGAATAAATTAGCAGGCATCCTGCTAAGGAAGAGAAAGGGGGAGATTGAAAGCATGAGGCAAGGGAATGACGTGTTGAGCTGGACATCTGATGCCCCTCTCTATAAATCCCTGTGTTCTGACAGAAGGAAGCAACAATACTCATGGCTGTGCTGAGTCACGGCGGCCTGCCGCAAGAACCTCACCCTACTGTGTCTCACAAAGAGGTGGCTCCATTGGTTGACTACTCTAAAATGAGGCTCAAACCTCAGGTCAGGTCGCACATCCATGACATTTACCTCTGAACTCCAAGAGATGTTTTCTACCCCATTTCACATACAAATTATGGTTAAGGTTTTTTTTGTTGGGATGGCTCATTTTTCAAATATAAATGTTCCTACTGTTGTTGCATCACAACAAAGACACTGCATATGGCTTAATTGTGAAGGGGGAAGGAGCATCATCACACTTCTTCCTCCCCCCGGCTGAAGTGTGGTGATGACAAAGGGCTGCGGTGGGAGTAAGCCTAGGACAAAGGCCCTGAGCAGCTGGCTACCCACAGAGACTGGGAGCAAGACGGCATAGGCAGATGGGTTAGCCGGACAGATGCACCCTCACAT
>OMLP01028873.1:6197-21889 GCA_900302685.1 Spondyliosoma cantharus | reverse complement strand
AATAATCAATATAAAACGTGACTTATTTCTGTGTGATATTTCTGCTTTTATTTGCCTCCAGTTTATTCGTCTTTGTATAGTTATGTAGTTATACTTATGTATGTATTTCTATATTCGTTTCAATTCGCATTTTTCCCCAATTTATTTCCACAAACTTATTTATTCCTGTTGACCAACTTCTTTTTACTTTTCCTTATGCACTCTCATGCTTTATGCAGGGGACCGTCGTTCAAAGCCAATCGCAGCAATGAAAATTGATAAATGAATAAATAATTAAAATGGAAACTTAAATGGGAAAGTAAATAAATAGTTGAATCAATACAGAGGTAAATTGAATCAGATATATCTATTTAGTCATATTTTATACATTTTGTTAATGCCTACATTTATTAATTTATTATTTTTGGTGCATTTAATAACATTAATCAGTTTGTTTAGCAATATATATATACTTATTTTTAGTTTTTGATTTAATTATAAATCTTGTTTTGTGAACCCACTTCGTCATCACAGAGCAGATGACGTACTGTTGTGTTACGGCTCTTTCTTTAAATCATAAATAATACACCAATTTCGTTTCCTGGCCAAATAAAGGAAGAGTTCGTGTAAACACAGTAAAAAAAAAGCCTGTTAGAAGTCGTGCGCTTTTATTTTGAAGGACAAACGCCCGTGCCGGAAGTGTTCGCCTTCTGTTAGCCTCCAGCGTTGAGTGTGAAGCAGAAGCTGCTCAGCTTTTAAAACTGTTTCTCTCCGCTTTTTCTCCATGTCTGACAGAAACTGCAACGACTCTAGCCGAAACAAGCACATGACATAAAAAACGCTCTCGGTTGTTTCCTTCATGGACTCGTAAAAGCCTTCGTGTTCGCGGCTAACTCCGCTAGCTTGACATGGCTGCTAACCCTCCAGGACCAGGCTTTCAGAACAAGACGCGGGTGGCCATCCTGGCGGAGCTGGACAAGGAGAAGCGGCGGCTGATGCAGGGCCAGTCCATGAACAGCCCCGGGGCCAACAGCCCTCTGTCGTCCAGACCCAGCCTGAAGGAGGTGAGGGACAGCGCGGAGCAGCAGCACATCGCCGCCCAGCAGAAGGCCGCCCTGCAGCACGCTCACGTCCACTCGTCGGGCTTCTTCATCACTCAGGACTCCTCGTTCGGGAACCTCATCCTCCCGGTGCTCCCGAGGCTGGAGGCCGACCTCTGACTCTCAATCTGCCGGCAAACACTGAGCAGTGCCTCGGCCCGGCTGGGCATCGACAACAACTCACATGCAAATTATACAAGCTGCGCTACTACTCCTTTTTTTTCCTCGCGGTCTTTGTCCTGTGTCGGTGTCCAAAAAGTTCTCATACAGATAATAAAATCTGATATTTGAACACAGACGCTGTTGCTCCATCAGCAGGGGTGTAGATAGAATAAAGCAAGGGCCCCCAGAAATAACAGTGCAGTCAGCCCTCACCTAATGAATGCATCCTGCTGTGATTAAACAATCATCATTCATCTTTTCAGTGAAGATGACACAGACACGTGACGCTATAAGAGTGTACACCTCATTAATAACACACTAACCGCTCACAGACAGAGGCTTGACAGCAACATGATGCAGGGGAGGGGAATCATTTGCTCCCTCAGAGCTGGAAATGGAAAAGCAGGACGACAGATCTAATTTATACAGGACTGTGATATTAAAACATGTTGTGAGGCCTCTGTTTGCCTCCAGGGGCAGAAGAAATCTGAAAAAAAGCCTGAGAGGCAAGGCTGGACTACAGTACTAGGACCCAAGACTGTCAAGGGCTCCAAAGCTCCAAATTCACTGTGTTCATTAGTTGCACATGAGTTTAATGATTTAAAAACTTTACAGGAATTGGTAAAACTAGCGTTTGATATTAACTAAGGCCGGTGCTACTTTAAATACAGTGGTGGAATGTTATTAAGTACATTTACTCAAGTACTGCACTGAAGTACAAATTCAACTTAGGCCTGTATGTGCTTAACTTCAGTGGATCCATTTATGCAACTTTATACTTCTGCTCCACCGCATTTGTCTGACGTCCCCTTCCTCACCAGTGCAAACCATGCGCAGTGTCTCCAGATCATTTTTGAATGTTCGTGATGAACTTGAGGATAAAGTGTTTGTCAGTGAGAAGAATCTTCCCACATATTGAACTGAAAACCCCTTGGATCAGCTGTAAGATGCAACAAAGCTGCAAACATCCAGCGTTTATAGAATATGCAGCATGTTTATAACGTAGTTGAAGTGATCGTTTGGTTGTATGTGCTGTTTTTGTATCCTGTCTGTCGTACGTACTGTCTTGTCTGACGGTTACGATGGTGTGAAAAGGAATTTCCCCTTTTGGATAATAAAGTCTGAGTTCAACCTCAAACATCTACAGCAGTTAAATACAACCTACACATTAACGCAGCAGCAATATAAATCCCCCCCGAAACTCAAACATAACCGTTAAACAATGACGAGCACCATTTTACTGCACAGTGATACTTTTACTTTCATATTTTAAACATCTTGAGGATAATAGGCTACTTTCATACGCTTATGTAATGTTTTGAACGCTGGACTCATACATGTAGTGGCGTATTTCTAATGGTGCGGTACCATTCAATTAAATAAAGGATCCGAACACATCTTCCACCACTGATTGAATAATGCATTTATCATTACTACCTATTTGCCAGGTCTTGATTGCTGCAGCAGTGTAGCGTTTGTGGGCTAGGCAATGTGTTGTACGTGTGCATTTGCATATCTGGTGTGGAATTGAATTCTATTCTATTAGTGTTATATAAGAAAAGATATTTTCTTGTTTGTTCAACCCAAAGCCCTTCAGTTTTCATTCTATTTAGGCTCATTTGGTAACACTTCATAATGACCAACATTAATAAATTGGACATGAATATTAATTGTTTATAGTTCGTTAATAGTTATTTGGATGTTAAACACAATTAAATGCCGTTGAAAACAATGTATTAATCAATAGTTTATTGCAAAGTTGCAACAATACATTATTTATAATGTTATTAGTGATTACACTGAAATAACTGTTAACTGACATTTAATTAACCATACATGAGCCGTTTATTAGTGATGGTTTATTATAAAGTGTTATGGGTAATTGTAACTGATAATAACAACAGCAATATTTGTCTAATTTCATACAGGTGATCTTTAAACTGTGATGTTTTCTGAAATGGTCACACCGTGAAAATCTCATACCTGTGCAAACCTACTTGTTTTGCAGAGAGTCGCTGCTGTATATATTGTGATTAATTAAATCACAATTGAAATACAGCATCCCAGGGACAGCCTACTGATTGGTTTCTGTGTATCCTGGTGAATGATTTAGTAAGAAGACGTATAGAAGTATATGAGATATAACAGGCCTACTGCCAGAAAAGCTTTTGTTTGCGCCTCTGCGCTCGATTGCTTCCCCCTCGTGTCTCGTGAGTCGATAGCAGAGTCGACGCTGTCGCTGATGCAACACACTGACAGGTCCGCTCCGCCGGCTCTTCTCACCCACGTCTCACTACAAGAAGACAGGCTTTGAGGTGAGTCAGCAGCTCTTAAAATATGTCTCCGTCGTGGACTGGTATTACCGTCAGATAAACCAATAGCTACGGTGCCAAACTGGTCGCAGCTTTAACCCGAAACATCACCGGAGCGAGGTGACGTTAGCTGCACATGGTTTTTGTTGCTAGCTAGCTAGCTAAACAGCCTTAGCCGGCGTTTTCATTCATTGTTAGCGTGACGTCAGAGGTGAGCTGTAGCAAGCTTGTTATCTGAAAGTTGACTGAACGGCCTGTTTCTGACATATGGAGGAAACGGGGCAATTCATTGTAAACATGGTGTTAACCAGTAGCTTTCTGTTTCTTGCTGTCAGTGGCTAACCATGGCGAGCTAAAAACGTTTTAATAACATTCACGGTCTTCTGGTAATTTCGGCCTATTAGAAACAAGTCACATTTTTTTGGGGGGGGGAAACAGCCAAGTCTGCTCAGAGACATGCCCCGATTTTATCTTCTTGTTTCGGGCAATATTAAACCGAAAGTGATCTAACAGATCAGACAAAACGAAACGAAGCTGCTGTCAGTGTTCATAACAGTCGTGTCTTCCTCGTCAGTAAGGCCCTGCAGCCATGGCAGATCAGCTGAGTCCAGATGAGAAGCTGAACCTCATCACCAGGAACCTCCAGGTGGGGACATGCAAATAAAAACATAGAGTCACGGTGACTGAAGTTCCCCCCCAGCAGCTCCGTCTCATGTGTCTCTTGACTGTGTTTGCTGCAGGAGGTCCTTGGAGAGGAGAAGGTGAAGCAGGTTCTTCAGGAGAGAGAGCTGAAGGTGTACTGGGGCACGGCGACCACGGGCAAACCCCACGTCGCCTACTTCGTCCCCATGTCCAAGATCGCAGACTTCCTCAAGGCCGGGTGCGAGGTGGGTGCATCCAGTTGAGCTTCAGGAAGGAATTTTAGATTGTAATATGTGGCTTACGTGCGTGTTTTTGTTTCTTCTTCTGCTGCTTTTCCCCAGGTCACGATTCTGTTTGCGGACTTGCACGCCTACCTAGACAACATGAAGGCCCCCTGGGAGCTGCTGGAGCTGAGGGTGAAGTACTATGAGCAGGTCATCAAGGCCATGCTGGAGAGCATCGGTGTGCCTCTGGACAAACTCAAGTTTGTCAAAGGGACTGACTACCAGCTGAGCAGGTCAGTGTCGCCGATGACACTCGGGCTGTATTAGCTTTACATTCTCAGAAACAGACTTTTGTCGCTGCAGCCAATACTTAAACTAACGATTCAAGTCTTTTATTGTCTTGTTGGTCAGAGAGTACACCCTGGATGTGTACCGTCTGTCCTCCATGGTGACAGAGCACGACGCTAAGAAGGCTGGAGCTGAGGTCGTCAAACAGGTGGAGCACCCTCTGCTCAGTGGTCTGCTCTACCCAGGACTGCAGGTAATAAAAAAACATCTTTTTACTCTTTCATAAGAAGTGCAAGTACCGTACTGAGGTAGGAGTAAGAGGAACTTTACTAGAGCTTTTTTTGATTTTATGCCACTTTATATTTTATCATACGATCACTTTAGTTATTATTTATTTTACGTTTTCAGATTATTCAGTGTTGATATGCCATCACTTGTGACGCGTAACCAGAGTGTCGTGGACAGGACACCGAGTACAGAGAATGTCAGTGGATACTGCATCAGAGCCAAAATATTGTACAAGACTTATTCCACCGATAATCAGAAAAATGCTGACTGTATTTGCCCTGATAATTAGTCGTTCCCTAGTAAATACTGTATTTGCTGATGAGACTGATTGAAGTCTTGACGCTTGTCCTCAGGCTCTGGATGAGGAGTACCTCAAGGTGGACGCCCAGTTCGGAGGAGTTGATCAGAGGAAGATTTTCACTCTGGCAGAGAAGGTACCATCTCCCTCCATCTCTGTGCATTTATTTCAACCCGTTACCGTCTCTCTCGCCCACATTATTTACCTTTTACTTCCTCTCTTTCATTTTGAAACATAACGTATCCATTAAGCTTTTGTCGACGCTGACGATTGGTGAAAGAATTGTTGTAAAATGTGTTGATAGCTCATTCCTGTGGACTTCGTATTGATTTACTTCAGGTGTAGACATGCAAACTAAATTATGAAGATCATTTATAGCAATTGGTTGTTAATGTTACAGCACGATGATCGCATGAAGCAGTTTTCAGAATACGATCCTTGTTCACTATAAAATGTAACTGAAGCCGCTCGTTTGTCTCCAGTACCTGCCCTCGCTCGGCTACGCCAAACGCGCCCATCTGATGAACCCGATGGTACCAGGACTGACAGGGACCAAGATGAGCTCCTCAGAAGAAGTGCGTCACAGTGTAAAAAAATAAATAAAAATTGAGCCTTTTCTTCTAGTAGTTATGGTCATTTCTAACATGCTCTCTTTTGGCTGCAGGAGTCAAAGATTGATCTACTGGACACCAAAGAAGACGTGAAGAAGAAGCTGAAGAAGGCTTTCTGCGAGCCAGGCAACATCCAGAACAATGGAGTCCTCTCCTTTGTCAAACACGTCCTCTTCCCTCTGCGTGGAGGTAGAAAACTTCTCCTCGAATCTGACTCTGTTGGTGCCTTTGCTTCAGACCTCCCCACTTATGTAAAGAATATAAAATGAGTTGATAATTGGGATCCTTGTGTTTCAGAGTTCTGCGTCAAAAGAGACCCAAAGTGGGGTGGAGACAAAATCTACACGGTGTTTGAAGAGGTGGAGAAGGAGTTTGCTGAAGAGGTAAAGTGTAGACATTTGTTTATATGAAAAAAAAAATTCCTCCTTTAAATACATTTGTGCTAAAAACGCTTGATTTTCCCTTCATGTTGCTCTAAACATCACTCATCTCTGGCCCTGTTAGACAATCCACCCAGGAGACCTGAAGGCCTCAGTGGAAGTTGCACTAAACCAGCTGCTGGAGCCAATCAGAAAGAAGTTTGAGTCTCCTGAGCTCCGCAAACTTACAAACTCTGCCTACCCCAGCGCCGCGAAGACGAGTGAGTATTTTACCCATCGTCCTCGGTGTGCGTTTCTTCTCTCACACCATTTCAGTTCCTTCAATCCAAATACAGAGGTGTGACTAGTTTGGCATAAAATGGGAACCTTACATGACTTGTCATCATTTGTGTGTGTGTGTGTGTCCTCAGAAGCAGCAGGAAAGGGTGCCAAGGCAGGAGGAGGCGGAGCAGGAGGAGACAATGATGAGCTGGCTCCTTCCAGACTGGACATCAGGGTGGGCAAGATCGTCAGTGTGGAGAAGGTAGGACGTCAAGATGATCAGTGGAGTGCCTCCTCTGATGTGTGCTGAGATGATCCGCCTGTATCACAGCCACCTCGCTCTTTGTTCACACGTTTCTTTGTTGTCCACCTCGCAGCACCCAGACGCCGACTCGCTGTACCTGGAGAAGATTGACGTGGGCGAGGCGGAGCCGAGGACGGTGGTCAGCGGGCTCGTGGCCTATATTTCACAGGAGGACTTGCAGGACAGGATGGTGTTGGTGCTGTGCAATCTGAAACCCCAGAAGATGCGAGGGATTGAGTCTCAAGCCATGCTGCTGTGTGCCTCGATGTGAGTGTCATTTGCGTTTTGCACACACGGCGCATCCCTCAGCCTCATTTCTCTTTCAAAAAAGTTAATTGCCTTTTCTTTTTTTTTTTTTGGTTGGTTGGTTGATTTTCAGTGAAGGGGAGCCAAGGAGGGTGGAGCCTCTGGACCCTCCAGAGGGGTCCTCGCCAGGAGAACAGGTCTTTGTGGAGGGATATGAGAACGGCAAACCCGATGACAAACTCAACCCAAAGAAGAAGGTGTGGGAGAAACTACAGGTATGTCAGTCAGACTTCCAATAAGTATGCTTTTTTTCTTTTTTCCCAAATTTTCTATTTAAGTCGATGACATGTTTTCCATAATGGCATATTGGAATAAAATCAATCGACCTTTTTGTACATTTAGATTATGTATATTTTTTTCCGTCTCCAGGTGGACCTGAAGATCTCAGATGAGTGTGTAGCTCAGTGGAAAGACAACCACCTGATGACCAAACTAGGACAGATCACATGTAAGACACTCAAAGGAGGCAACATCAGTTAGACACAGATCACACTGACCACCGACGCTGCTCCCGCCGGCCACATTACATCAGCTACACTCTCATCAGAAAATCGCCATGGCAACCAACAGTCAGACTTCATCCGGGTGTGATGATGACGGGACAATTACGCCAAAAGGTGCTTTGGACTGGCTGCAAATTCTGTGACCTTGCTTTGACTATTGGGGAAAAAAAGAGCCTTGTACAACAACAATTCTGTAACTGATTCATTACTGTCTCGTTTTTTTTTTTTTTTCTTTTACCAGGGGTTATTTGGTGTTATTAGCACACTTGATTATACATATATGACACAGTTTCTGTCAAAGAGACACATTACTACTAATGGAAGTTGGAATGTTACAGAGCTGCTTGTTCCCGGAAGTAGCTGATAAGGATTCTCAGGTGCTTGCAAAGGGACTTAATGTTTCAGTAGTTTCCCACGTCGTGTTGGTTGTCTTCATTGTAAATGTCAGGGCAGTGACCAATCTGTCAAGTTCTAATTAATAAGAATGGTTTTATTGGTTTCAGACATGGTATGTGATGAACTGTAAGACATGGAACGGTTGCATCTGGGCAAGTGTTGTACAGAAATAATTATCTGGAGTTTAACCATCATAATCAAATATTGCATCATCTCTTAATATGGAATAAACGCTGGCTGAATTGTACTCTGCACAAATGAAGTATATTTGTATTGGGTAGCAGTATGTACATGTGCACAGATCTTTGAAGACAGAAAAGAGGAGAGCACATATTTAATACACTTAAATTTTATTTATAGAAGTAATAACTGTACATAATTCTTTATAATCATCAAGATGTCGATTTTTGACCCATTACAAAAGGTCAGTATTATTTACTCACCAATGATTTTGCTAGGGAAAAGCATTCTGTGCAAATAGTGAAGAGCTGGATTTTTCCACCACAAAGGCTTCGGGCCAAAGTTTTAGATGCAGAGCATTTAATAAAAACACTGACCTCACACTAAGCCTACTCCAGTGTATCAATCATCCAGGGCCAATCGTCACATCTATAGCCCTAAAAGTGGTTTTCAGATGAAACAGATTCTTAAATATTTCAGATTTCGGTAGGAAAGGTGACTGACAGTGCTACTAGTGGAAAAAACCACACATAAATAAATAGGATACTTGTGTTACCTTTATCTGAACGTGTAGGGCTGACCTCGATTAAACCCAGGAGGAAGATTGTGCGGATTATGTCGAAGCATCGAACTGACGTTACAGCAGTTGCTGTAATCGGATGCGTCTCCGTGTTAAATCTTACTGGTTTATCATCTGTAGCTTTTACAAAAGTGCCCTTTGTCCTAACTTACAAAATATCTTCCTCTCACTCTTATGAGTACGCAGCATCCCTTTTTCTCAAATGCTAGTCCTGATATATCTAAACACAGTGAAACTGGGCCTGACGATTTGCTTTTACCAGATTTTAAGCAAAGAAAACGATAAAATACTGATTTGTCCTGTATTGGATGTAATTGTCAGCCTTTTCTGACAACTGCTTGAATCCCCATGAAAGGTCTGTATAATATTACAACAGGGAAAAAAAAGACTTAACAGACAGTAAACCTCTGTACATAAATGCTAAGTCAAGACAAACCCTTTTCTCTGAGCTGCAGTTACCACTACCTACTTCTACCTCTGGGAGGCGATCTCACACAAGCCAAATATTTACAGTTCAGCCAATGTACACCATTTCATCCTGAGGGGCCTTAATAAGAGATAAACTATAGCTTAGAAAAATACTTCAGAATAAAGCTATCATAAGAAACTGGGAGTGACACTTTTATTTTTTGCATAAATATGTAGGAAGGCCATTACAGGCTAAGGCTTTTGGAGAGGAGACTGAGCACACACAACACTCCGATAGTTGAGTCAAACGTCTCTCAGTAATGTCAGTCCTTGCTTTGAGTTGTCCTTTTACTTGCTTGGAGTCTTTGCACACTCATCTGGCATGGTCCTCAGTTAATAGCCGCGACTCTCTTTTCAAAACAGTGTTTCAATTGTGTCCGCTGTCACTCTCGTGGCTGAAAGGGGGACATGAGAGGAGGTTAGACATCAACATAATACAGTTACAGCCACACACGTAATGAGTATTCTGTCCTAATCTGATTTAGTCACTGAGACATGATCATGGGCTTCAGGTTATGGCTGACTGACGCACATTTGACTGAAAAAGCTGTGGGCAGGCCTGCCGCATTTGTATTGTGTTTGTGTGGAAAAGGGGGCTTGCGTTTGCAGTTTTCTCTTGTTGGCATGGGGAGCAAAAAACAGGTTCTTTAAGGCAATGTGAAACTGCCAAGTTGTTCAAGATCATGGTAATGCTAGAATTTGCATTTTGCTTCTTCATGACAAGAGTGCACACAAGAGCATGTCAGCTTATTGATTCATGCAGGCACTGAATCAGCCTTAATGGGTTTACAAACTCAGCAGCAGCTCAACCAAGCTCAGCCACCTCCCAGTGACCACGGCTAGATTCCACACTGGCACTAAGCACAGACTCCGAGACCTCAAGGGGGTCAGTTTGACGACAGGAGATTACAGTATGGAGGTGATTTACAGCAGCTCAGATCAGAATGACAAACCAGAGCTGCGTAGAAAAACCAAGACTAGGCTGGTGAGTTGCATTTTGATGATCTCGAATTTGAATATGGCGTTTTATATTGAGTTAATAAGGCAATTAAACTCATTTTAGTTTGGTAAAAAGGGAGAAACTTGATTTCAAAAGTTGTACCATTGTATTTCTGTGTTTGGTAAAGGTAAATAGATGCAAAAGTATTTCCTTTCTTGACATTTTCTCAATTTATTTTGTTCTTTTATTAAACTAAAAGCTATAAGAGCTTGTAAAACATAGCAAACACTCTGCTTGCATACATCTCTCTGATGAAAATATGTCTTCTTGATATCGCCTTCTGAGGTACAAAATAATATTAGTACTAATAGTAATAGGTTAGTATGCTAACTGAAGTAGACGTCTCTACACACACTGCATAGACTTGGTTAACATAATGTCAACAATGATGTTTCTTTACATTCTATTGACAATAGTTCATTTTTATAAAGTTTTAAACTAAAATTCTGGCCATATCTTACAAATTGCACAATTACAGCTAACAAAGATAATGACTGAAAATGATGGTTACAAATAATGTTGCTGCTCTTACTTGTTGTCTCAGGATGTGATACTCCACTCATATGTTGTACTCCTCCTATTGCTTCGTTTCCTTCAACACTGAAGTCCATTTTTGCTGCACAAGCAGGAAGATTGTGTGAAGGACTGATGCTCCCATGTGCTGGTTTCTTAGCTACTGGTGGAGGAACTTTGTCAGACTTCATCCCACCATTAGAGAAAGCGATGGCCTTTGATTGGTCAGACACCTGCATGAGCTCGGCTGCCAAGCTTTGCTTCAGACTGGCCTGAGCTTCAGGGGAGGAGGAGGCTGCAGTCTCTATGACAACCTTTTTCATGCTCCTGGAGAAGATGAAGCTGGCGGTAGAGGCCGGGGACTTGTGCATGTCACACCCTTCAGGTGATCTCATGGCCAGAGCCCCTTGTTCACTGACGCAGCTGAAAGTGGACGATCTCACACCCAGTCGCGGTGGAAGACCGTCTCTTGACGACATGGCTGCAGTTTTCATGCGTATGGCTTCCTGTAAGCGCATTGAAGGGGTGTTTAGTGTCACAGAGGATGTTTTCACTGCGTGTGGAGGAGATTTTAGCGACAGAGACTTGCGGATGGGCTTCTGAGGAGTGCTGTGAGGCCCTGGGATTGAGACTGGGTAATTCTCCTGAACTGGAGCTCCCTCATTTGTTGACTTGTCCTCCGATGGAGCTTTCGCCTGGTCTTCAGTCATGTTGACTGATCTGAGGCGAACCATCTGAAGCAGGGAGGGGGTGACTAGAGGTATGTTAGCATCTTCTTTGGGAATGGGTGCACTTTTGTGGCGGGAAAGTAGCTCCTTGCTCCTGGCATCTCGATTTGCTACACTGGGCTGCCTTCGGAAATTAACCCCATGGTTTAAAGTCTCTGCTGGTAAAGGGGGTGCCACTGGGACAGGTATCGGAGATTGGGCACTGACGGGAGGCTCAGAGGGAGGCTGATCTTCAGTCTTCAGAGAGTCTCGCCTCAGGAAGCTACTGGGAGGAACTATAGCAGACACTGTTACTGGGTTCTCTGCTCTTGTAATAAGTGGCAAAGAAAGGGCTTCCACTGGTGGAGGTGGGACACTCTCGGGAACTGATAAAACATGTTGCACTGATCTGCCAGACATCTCATTGACTGTGTTAGCGTTTGAAACTTTCAGAACAACCTCTGGTTCGGCGTCAGTTACCGTTTCAGGAACAGCAGGGGGCAAATCTGGAATTTGTTCATGTACAGATGTCACAGCTTCGCACGAATCCTCAATGGTCTCTCCGACTTTCTCTGTGGGACTTTTTGAGACATCCTGATCTGTGCTACAACTGTCCATCACATTTGGCATACTTTCAGTCACAAAGGGTGGAGGAGGTGGAGGGAAGTCAACCTCATCTCCTCCATCAAAGACAGAGTCCCCTTCCATGGGAGGCGGAGGAGGTGGCCAGCAGGACTCTACAACTTGGATCTCCTCCTGTACCCTCTCTAAATCATCTGGTGGTGCAGATACTGATGAAGGGGGTGTCTTTCTGGACAGAGGAGGTGTAGGGTGGTATGCTGGGGGAGGGGTAGGTGGTGGTGAGGCCTTACCTATTTTGGGGACCTCTACAGATAGCATCTGCATGGATGTAACCTTACACTTGTCCATGTCCTTCTCGCTCTTATCAGCTAAATCTGTAACCCCATTCTGTCTATGGTTCTCAACAGGTAACTGAAGTTCTGCTGAGGCACTGCTACTCATTTTCCTTTGCTGTCCTTCCACTGAGTGCTCTGTTGACACCAGTTCCTCTCTATGCAGTACTGTTGTGGGTTTCTTCATGACAGGAGGGGGGTCTTTCTTTTGAGTCATCGCTTGAATCTCAGGGTCCTTCACAATAGGGCCAGTACTCTGCTCTTGTCTCTGAACGTCTGCTTCAATCTCCTCTTGTTCAGTACCAGGACACTCCCTGTTTTCCAGATCCTTGTGAACACCTTCAGGACCTGTTGCTAACAATCTCTCAGACTCTGCTTTGCTTTCTGGCAGTTCTAAGACAGACTTATCCATGGCCGATTGTTTTTCCACCAAATCTTGCATCTCCTTGCTGGCCTCGGTCTGTGTTCCTGCTTGTTTAACTGTGCTCTCTTGTATCTGTGCTGGTTTCTGGGTTACTTTGCTGATACTTGGGCAAGGCCCAAACATTAGCTCAAAGGAGCGTTTGTTGTGAACCCACGCCTCTGGAGGAGGAGGACATGGTGCTTTGACTTTGGGAGGAGGTGGTATATTCATCAGTTCTCTGACTTCAACGCTCATAGTTGAAGAATTATTATTTGGAGTGAGTTCTTTTGCAGCAACAGTGGGTGGAAGTCCCTGTTGAGGCAGGCTAGAGTTACATGGGGAAACATCCTGATTCACAGGTTCAGATGTGCCGGATGATAGAGAGGTAAGAGAGGACGAAGGAGAGGCTGCTGAGGATGAGGCTCGAGACACAGATCTCTCTGGTTTGACTGGTTTCTTCTTCTCTTTTTCAGGGGAGGTTGGAGAGATCCCTTTGGGGGAAAGTGTTGGCGTGCCACTCTGACTGGAGTAGCCACTGGAAGGGGACATGGTCCGTTCAAATTTACCCCCTTCCGAGGGAGTTTTCTGTGGGGAGGAGCTGCTGTATTCTGTTGCTTCTACTACCTCATTGGAAGAAGCCTGTGTGTGGCTCAGAGGATTGGAGGAAGTATCTAGGGAGCTGGACCCAGTGGAGCGTGGTACAGTGACGGGGCTCTTACTGGTACCCGCATTAATCGATTCTATCTCCTCCTTTGCTACAATATTTTCTGTGGCATTTGACGCATCTCCAGACACAGAGTCATTGAGCTCTTTGCTCTCCACCAGAACTTTGGTGTTGCTCCTAAACTTATTATTATGCAGAGAGTTTGTTCTCCGCGGAGGTGCCGGGGGTTGCTTGGTCTTCATAACCGACAGACTACGAGTGAAATTCTGTTTGGTCTTTGCGTCCTCTCCGGCAGCCACTGTCCCTGAAACACCAGACTCAGATCCTTGACCTGTAACAACAATTTCATTTTTGACGCTGGTGTTGCTTATCATGCTAACTGAACTACGGAGACTGACAACATCTTGGTCACCACTTGACTGCTCTGTCTGGCTTTCCTGCCCATTTAGACGAACCTTCTGTGATTTACGACTTTGCGTACTACCCTTGGAGGATACAGGGGAAGAGTTTGAAATAATGGTCTTTGAAGACTCGCTCCAGTTCGAACCCGAAGTAGATGTGGGCATCACTGTGGAGTCATGGGAATTGTCCGTCTGGGAACCATTACCATCTGATCTTCTGGACAACAAAGGGCTGACAGATGAGTCCCCAGATGCCAGGCTGCTTTTGCTTACAGTACGAACACTACCACCATGATTTACACTGCTGCCACGTGTCCGGCTGCTGCTACGGTCAATCTCTATGACTTCGATTGAGGCTGGCAAGACCGCATTTGGGATGATTGTAGACAAGTAGGTAGCCTGAGGAGATATGGACATCACTGGGCCCTAAAAAAACACAGACATATGAATTTTGCAGCTAAATGTCACAGCTGGTCAAGAGACAAGAAGATTCAAATGAAAATATGGTGGAATTCTTACCTGGGGTTCCTGGAGGAAGTTAAACAACGTTGAAGGTGAGAAGGAGGAGGAAGTGGTCATGCCAGGTACGGCAACAGACCTAGGTCTCAGGGTCGGGGGGCAGAGATATGAGCCTAAACCCTGTTGGTTTAAAGGCTGCTCGTCTTGGTACACTGCCTGGAGGTGCTTCCTCAACAGCTGTTCATCTCTGGATGCCTGCTTAGTAGTGGAGAGAGGATCATTATTAAGCGTCAAATTACACAAAACCATGGATGACAATTCTGGATGAAAGAGTTATTTCCGGTGAACCCTTTACCTCGAGCTCCGAGAGGTGCACTCTTGCTCCCTCCTTACTTGCCACTGTAGTCCCTCCATCAAAAGTTGGAATGATAACAACACCCGATTGGCTGTTTTTGATCTGTTCGTCGTGATTAGGGGTAGAACCAAGCTGCTGGAAGGTTGAGCTTCTGTGCAAAGCTAGGAAGAGGGCACATCCCTGTCAATAACAAGTTTACTGGCAAGGATACAGAATGTTTACGCGTTTAGCAGGGATGACGGTGTGGACATACCAAGCTCTTTCTGGACCTGGTTGGGGATACCCATGATGGTGGTCCTCCTGCTCCTCTTCCTGCTCTTATCTAATCTTTTCACTGGATTCAGAGGTTTGAATGTAGAACCTGAGAGACAGAGAAAAAACTCTTGTTTCGTCTTGTTGCAGTAATTTAACTTGAGGAGGGTTATTTTTGCAATGAGAAACTGTGTGCAGGAGAAGAAATCGGTGAAATAACGGAAGCAGTACACTATAATGCACTGAAACTGATGTTTGAAATATGGATCAGAATACCAATCACGCTTTCTTTGTGCATACACTCTCATACACACAGAACTGCATACTTTGCCCTCCAGCTGTGATATGCAGAGGCAGCGACGTGCTGTCTTCAGATGCTTAGAACTTTTGAGAAAAAGCCTCAGCTGCCTGCGCCTATGTATGTGTGTCAAGTATCTTTCCCTTTGAATTTAAACCATAACTGCAGAGGCACCAAGCAGCCTGGAATGAGACACGCATGCTAAATAAGCACTGCCTATGATTCATCATAAGGCAGTTAGATCAGGAAGAATACTTTAAGTGCTCTCAGGGACTATTATTAGCTCCTATTTCCCTAAGATGAACAAGATATGGATCCTTCCTTTTCAAGTCTTCTCTAAACACACACACACACACACACACACACACACACACACACACACACACACACACACACACACACACACACACACACACACGCGCGCGCACACCCACACACACACAC
>OMLP01028871.1:0-14073 GCA_900302685.1 Spondyliosoma cantharus | reverse complement strand
TATATATTTATAAAAAGATTACAGGAAGGTAAAGATGCTCCTTAACTCTGATCTGCATCAGGTTTTGCTGTCACCAAGTGACTCGTCTCTGAACAGTGTGTCTGTTCCCTCGATACGGTCGAGGGAGAGGCCAGCAGAAAGGCTTCATTGCCCTCTTGTGGTGAAAAGATATGACATCAGTCGGCCTTCCAACAGGCCTCTCGTGAACCTCTACACGTGAATGCTGTACGAGAGGATGTCTGTCATGTGAGGCACACGGCGAGGTAGGAAAAGAGAAGGAGTGCGAGCAGCTGGAGAGAAATCAGAAGTTTACCCGACGAGATGAAACTCGATGGCGTTGTTGCTCGACTGTGGCGAGTCTGAGAGGGAGGGAGCAGACAGCCAGGTGAGTCACAGAACAGGAGCATCTTTACGTCAGTTTAACAGAACAAGTTTATCATACCCGGGTCAAGTTTGATCTGCTCAGACTCAGAAGTGTCTTTGTGCTCCGTGAGCTCACAGAGGGAGACGCGATGCTGCTGTCCAGGACTCAGCTGGTTTTCTTCGGCCCCTGGAGCCGGTTCTTCATTCACTTTGAACCTGTTTGGTGAAGCTTCTGAATGACGTGGGAAGAAGTCTCTCTTGGTGTCCTGCGGAATTGTGGACACCGATTCCTGCAGAGAACAAGGAAAATGTTATTTTACTGAAACAATTTGAGCGAGAGCTGGTCCGTGAAATTGATTTGCATCTCACCACAAGTGCTAGGCATCTTAAAAGAAGTCGGGAAAGTAGGAAATCTTCTCATCTAGCATGCAAAACGATTGATGCCACTCTCGTGAAGCAGCCAGTTAGCTTAGCTTAGCACAAAGACTGGAAGCAAACTTAACAGAAGTCAAGCTCTTTCTAAAGGTAATCCGTAACATAAGTGTGTAAAAATGTCTTGCTTTGGTTTTACAGTGAGGCTACGTGCCAAACTATTTGTTGGTCGGGCTGAGTCACTTCCTGGAGTGTTGTCATCACCGGGAGGTTGCCAGGTGTTCACTGGAGACTCCAGGAAGTGACTGTGCCCGGCCAAGAAACAGTCCAGCTCATAAACCCCCATAAAACTCCCAAGTTGTACTTTTTACACACTGGTTTTTGTTACGGATCAAAACAAATGAGGTGAAACGAGACGTAAGGAGCTAAGCTAACATCAAACTGACATCAGAACAGACTATTTAAACTACTAATAATTTCATCACCACCACATGGAATAGTTGGGCATACCATGTCAGCTTTGAACATCTTGGCAGACATCTCAGAGTCCGACACACCTGCGCTGACAGGTGCTGTGTGAGCAGGAGGTACAGCGGCAGACATTTTGTTGTTTTTCAGCGAGAAACTGTGCTCCATTTGGACTGAATTTACTTTGCAGGCAGTAAGGTCAAAGGTCAGGTCTGTGTTCATGGTTTTAGACTCCCGCTTATTGAAGGAGGAGTCCAATCAGACATGTTGTGCTTACAGACCAGTGAGTTAAAACCATAATGTGTCCGTATTTGTCATTGGCCTTCACTGGGATATGGACTGTGGGTTCACATGGGCCGAGGATTTGTTCTCCTGTCTCTCCACATTCCCCACCAGGCCGACCCCGACTGGAGTGAACAAAACACAATTTTCAGAAAGAGGAACAGCTCTAAAGCTGATGAGAATCTAATATTCAAACTGTCTACTCCCTCAAAGTGATTAATAAGAAGTGTTCTCACCGAAAGACGTAAGATCGTCTGCTTAAACGTCTGCTAACTTCATTCTGGTTTTACTTAAACTTGGCTTTTGTTATTGCTTTTGATCAAATTTCACGATTGATTTACTAAAACAGTTCTATGCTGACTAAAATCCTGATTAAGATCCTGTCTTATCCGGCCTTACCCTGGGATCCCAAAACAGGAGGTCGTAGTAGCAGTTCTGTGGCGACTTTTACAAAACATACAGCTACATTCTACTTCTAGTACTGATATCAATGCACATACTATGTTAAATGAACACTCGTGATCGGCTGAGGTGACTCTGACTGCAGTGGATCTCAGTCGTTCCACCTTTCAGAAATTGATCACCTGGTTGGACGGTGTCGGGCAGATTCTGTCGATCATTATGACCCTTGATACTCCACCAAAGAAGCCCAGCTTGTTGGAGTTAATGTTACATCCTGAAGGGAAATAAGAGGATGAGGAAAACCATTAAGACCTCCAGTTCACAGTGTTTTAATAATGGCCTGCTCTAATTTGCTTTAGCCTGCTGCCAATTCAGTTCATAATTATTAAAATATACCTCTGTAATATATATATATTACATATACAGCATTCAGGATATACTGAATATGAACATAATGTTGTTTACCTTAGTTTCATTCCACATCACTACTGCTGTACTGTTGCTATAAAAATGATGTAAAATTGGTGGGAAAATGACTACAAACATGCGTTAAAGCATATTAGATAATAACACAAATCCACGAGTCTGTCTCTGAGATATACACCTCTCATACAGGAGACCCACAAGACACCCAGGAGACGTCCTGAGCTCCTACGATGAGTGATCAGTTTCATTTTAGCTTGAATACACTCAGAGGCGATGCGCCTGAGCTCCGTGTGAGATGACTCTGCGTAGACACCTTTGTGAGACAGGGCGTGAGCTATACGGCTAAGTAAACCCGAGTGAAAACAAAGTGAGTGGGCTTCGGTTGCCTGGTAGCAAAACAAACAAAATATCCGTGGCAACATGAGACACTGAAACACGTGAGCCACGACGTCTGCGTCCAAAATCACTTTTAACTTCTTCATACGCATTAAACACTTAATGCTGAACCTCAGAGTGAGTTTTACATTGAGAGATTGTTTATTTGAATTAATGTGTTCAGTGAAATTTAGCACAAAAAAAAAAAGTAGCACACATGCTCAGGACACTGGTGCAAACATTTTACACTTAAAGTTGGGAAACCATATACAATTTCAGGAAGTGAATATAGTGCACTCGATAGCAAATAGGGAACCATGAACTCGATTTACATGAAGTCACTGACATGTCGTCCTTTTTTTCAAATGAAGGCAGACGCAGGACAGTCAGGTATTGTTTGTGTAAATGTGTAACTATCGTATGAAAGCCTCTTCAGTTATTAACATGCTCAATCATACGACAACAACTCAACAACTTGAGCTTAACTATCTGTGTGTGTTTGACTCACTTTTGGCCTGCAAGCTGGATGACTCTCCTCTGTGACTCTGTAGCTAAAAAAAAACAAAAAAAAAACAGAGATAAGAAATATTAAGATAGAAAGTTACAAATACAAATACACAAACTCATTCCTGCTGAGCTGTCAGGTGGTAATACTGCAGTCGTGCTCACCACTGAGACTCCTGACGCAGCGTTTCTGTCCAGATCCTCCGACAAACTGTCGCTCAGAAGATTCAGACGGTCCTCTGAGCCAACAGGGCAAAGACACGATAAACATAAACACGATGAAGACTAACAAAGCTGTAACAGAAGAGTTGTTACTTTCTTCTCACGTCAGAGTACCTCAATCCCGTCAAAGGTCATCTTGGTGACAGGGACAAACGTCTTTAATGGCCTACAGACAACAATATGGTCACTCGTACCTGAGACAAATGTCCTTTAACATGTATAATGGATAACGTATGACATATAACAAAGCTCTTATATGGCTAACATGTATTTTATTGACCTCCTGAGCTTTTCAGCCTCTCAGAGACGGTGAAGAAGACATTTATCTGTCTTATCAGGAATCCAGGTCCAACACAAAGGGCATCGACATCAGAACCAGTCACAGCTGCACGGATTCATATGAGACATTTCAATGTTTGAATATGCTCTGAACAACATCTCCATCATGAACTGTTGTTTTATAACTGTGTCAGTCATATGGGCAGAGATTGCCAGAAACAATATACAGGCCGAAAGCAAACAAACAAACAAGCAAACAATGACTGAAGTCCAACACTCAAACAATTTGACTTACATTTTTTTGAGTGACTGCTTTGAAATTGTTGAAACTGGACTTGGAAAGGTTCTTTTCTTCTTATCTCAGAAGAAAAAAAACCTTTTGTTTTCTCAAGATAATTAAGCCGTTATGAGATAATTAAGTCCCCCGTGGATGCTACGGAAAGCCAAGAGTGGCCTCCATGCAGTTATCATTTTCCTTTATGGTAAATCCAACAGACAGAACAATCGTGTCAATGATGCTGCTCCATTAAAAACCTCTGAAACGGCTATTTACCTCAACAAACTCAAAAACTGCGGCTACGCTCGAAAATAAATGCTTTGCGATGGAGCAACATCCCTGTTGGCATTTCACAAAAGATTGAACGTGGCATTTCAAAACACAAACTGCCAAAATACACATATAAATAATGAAATAAAGGGTGCAATATTTCACCAACCCAAAAAGGTGCCAACTAACAGAACTGTTCTCATTTCTTCCGGCTGGATCTGCGATGCTTCTCCCAGACAACAAGGGAATGTAGAGAATCTGGCAAAGAACCACCTTTTGTTTTTTTTTTCTTTGTTGGTTTTGAAATGAAGAAGATCAGGCATGCACTTATTTTTCTGTGTTTTTGAAAATGTGGGACTTGAAGGAATCACAGATATTCAAACATGTTATGCATTTGGATTCACCGGTGAACAGAGGCGGCGAACGTTTGCTGGCACATGATTAACACATCGGTGGTATGATTGTGGTTTTGAGACTAGTTGGCCCTCAAACTATTAAAATGTAAGTTTGTCATTGTATGAAATCAAATATGCATTTCTATGACAGCTGTAATTATTTCTGTGACAATCCCAACTCAACTTCAAGATCTCTGTACTATGATGATGTACAACATAATGGCTTCTGTCAAAAATCAGAATGCAAGGCTGTAGAAAATGACGCTTTCTGCTAAACATGCCTAACTCTGTGCCTACCAACCTGCTCATACTGATTGGTGTGACAGTTCACCTACCTGTGTGTCATGTGGTTGTCTTGACCAATCATGTTGCTGCTCACCTGTCTTAATTCTCATGTGACTAGACCAATCATTTTGGCTATATTGATCATGCGATTGTCTACTAACCTATAAATGTAAGAGCCCAAAGGTGGCCCTGATGAAGGCCTTAATGGCTGAAACACGTCGGCATGTTTGCAACTGCTGTGATTCAACAGCTCTGACTAATTAAAGGCTTTTAAACTAATGGCTCAGACTTTTTCTACGATATTGACTACTGTGTTATGTAGTCGGCTGTCGCAAGTAGATTTTTCAAAGATTTGCAGTGTGATCTGTTACTGAAGTACAAATTCTCCGGGAGGCAATGTGCAGGAATGCTTTAAAGAGTGACTTTTTAGGTGCATAGTCCACTTCAATCTCTGCCTCAGTTACTCTGTGATTTCATCATGCTGACGGCTAAATGAAGCGTGAACAGGTCCTGAGTCCAGGATCAGAAAAAAATTATGTCACTAAAAAATACATTGTACATTTTTTTTTATGCATTTTCCGTTCAGGCTTGTTTTTATTTTGCCAGTTGGTTGTTTAATTGCTTTTGTTCATTTGTTTTCTGCAACATTGGTGTATTTTGCACTGCAGGGCCACCGTACAAAAACCAAAAAAAACGTCATAATGTGACACTGTTGGTCACTATATTCGAGTAAAATAGTGTCTGTGTGAACGTAACTATTGATTTTATCACCTCCCGCTGGTAAAAATCGTTCAAATACGTGTTTTAATACACTTCTGACCAGAAAAGGAGTCCGTGAACGCACCTCCCTGCTAACGTTACTTGTTGCCGAGACAACGAAATTTCCAGTCAGTCTTCGTTTCTACAGAACGACCTGAACGCAGCACGCAGAGGGATGAATTGAGGGGCTGAGAAGGACGATGAAAACAAAAATGGACATCGATGGAAAATAGCCGAGTAAGACTGGAAAAACGCATTTTGTCGTGTCAGAGCACTGACGACGCTTAAATGTGTTGACAAGGCGACGACGAAAATCCGTTAATTAGCCAAGAGCGACTTCCGTTCTCGAGCTACGACCTGCTAGCCTCGGTAGCTAACTTAACGTTAGCCTCGGTAGCTTAAAAGAAAACGGACGCCAGCGATATTTAACATTAACGGTCGGACAAAGAGCGCTTAGACCGGGAGAATTGTAAACGCCAGCAAACATTTGTCGGCATAAATGGTGTGAAAAGGAAAGCGTCTTGTGAAGCGACAGTAACGCTAGCCTCCGTTAGTTCACTCCCCCTTACTACGAGCTAATATCTCGGTCAGCTGTCGTTGTTATTGCTTTGACACTGACATCAAACAGCAGCCATTATTTCATCCGGCAGGACTCAGGTGCATTCATGTCGTCTTTTTATTGCTAAGCCAGCAACCGTGGAACAATGTATCCGGCCTACTGGCACAATGCACACGGGAATGTAGTTTGTAATGGGGTTGTAACTAGAAATTATCGTATATAGTTTGGTTGTATTTTCTCTGCTGGCCTCAGGTTGTCGCTGTTATGTGTTGATTTGCATCCAAGCTGCCCTAAAAGAAACCTATTATCATGTTTTGGCTAGTGAGACTGAGGTTGTTTATGTGTGGAGCCACCCATGAAAGATGTCTGCAGGTCAGTTTTGACTGTTAGAAGTAAGTCATAGTTTCAATAAAGATGTATTCAATATCTAAGTGGTTCAAATAGATTTGTTTGTGTTATCAAAACAAAGAGATTACTTCAAAATTAAGGTATTATGGTGAGTTTTTTTGGTCAATTGTATGATATTTACTAAACATGCAGTATCATCTTTGTGCCGTCACAAAAACGGTGACTAACGGTGACTAAATAAATGATGACACCCTCTTTGCAGAGCGGTGGAGCAAGCAGGGAATTTGTTGTTCGGTCAGGGTCATCCATTTTTATATATAGCAGGCAGGCAGGCACACAGTAGGTCATTGCTGAGAGAGGCATATAGTTTTTGTCTGTTTACAAGCACAGCAGCTTGCACAGGACTGTATGAGCTGCAGTTTTGGCGACAGGACCAGTTTTGAAGTATCTTTGAGTTGAATTTGAAGTAAACCTTTTCCTTCCTTTACTTTTCATCTCAGTGTTGTAATTGTCTGATTTCATAACAGCCTGTCTATGTCGGACCTCTGACTGGCATATCACGAACCTGAGGGGAGAAAAGGCCGGAGTTCAGCACCATGGAGGCTCGCTTTGGTAATATTGTGTTCAGCTCCAAGTTCGACTCAGGGAACCTGGCACGCGTGGAGAAGGTGGAGAAGGGCAGCTCCAGCCCTCCGACCGATGTAGCTCCCAGTGGGACTGGCCTTTCTGGGTCGAACCTGAGCCCTGACTATGAGTTCAACGTGTGGACACAGCCTGACTGTGGCGGCACAGAACATGAGAATGGCAACAGGTAAGAAAACTTGCGACTCACACGTTCGCTTGCTGCACACTCTCTCTTATCTTTTATCACATGCCAAATCATGTTTTTCTGTTTCAGATCATGGTTTTACTTCAGTGTACGAGGTGCGGCGCCTGGGAAGTTACTGAAGATCAATGTGATGAACATGAACAACCAGAGGAAGCTCTACAGCCAGGGCATGGCTCCTCTCGTACGCACTTTACCTGGCAAGAACCGGTGGGAAAGGATCCGTGAAAGACCCACATCTGAGGTATATACTGTAAACGTCCTCTGAGCCTGTCAGGTAGAGGAACCAGTGAGGCGGACCGCTGTCACTCTGGCTTCCTGACAGCTGTTATTATCTTCCTTATAATATGTCTCTACTTCTTTCCAGATTGTAGATAACCAGTTCATCCTCTCATTCACTCACCGGCTGCTGGAGGTGCGAGGGGCGACCACCTACTTCTCCTTCTGCTTCCCGTTCTCCTACAATGAGTGCCAGGAGATGCTGCAGCAGTTAGACAAGAATTTCCCCAATGCCGCTCAGCTCAGTCCGAGCAGGTAAAACACAACACAAACACAAAAACACATGTTGTTTGGAACTTTTTCTCTGCCCCTCTAATTTATGCAGTTTCTGACTTTTTCTTTCTTTCTCCATCCTCGACTGCTCTCACCGTCAGTGCGCTGGATAGCGTGTATTATCACAGGGAGTTGTTGTGCAACTCTCTAGATGGCAACAGGGTGGACCTGCTCACTGTGACCAACTGCGGCGGGATGCAAGAGGAGAGGGAACCACGTCTGCCGAAGCTGTTTCCTGACACCAACACTCCAAGAGCACACCGCTTCCCTGGCAAAAGGGTAACACTCATTTACACAGAAGAACAATCAATCAGTATTTTCTTTGGTAACTTGACACCTTTAATGGCTTTATTGACAACACAAAATCGCTGACCCTCGGCCATCGTGTGTTTTGCAGGTGTTTTTTCTCAGCAGCCGAGTGCACCCCGGGGAGACTCCCTCATCCTTTGTGTTCAACGGTTTCCTCAACTTTATCCTAAGAAGAGACGACCCTCGTGCTCATGTACTTCGAAACATGTTTGTCTTCAAGCTCATTCCAATGCTCAACCCAGACGGTGTTATTCGTGGGCACTACAGGTAACAACTGCACATGTAGCCACATGCACCCTTCCCACAACAAGTGTGAACATTTGTTGGCTCAGTGAATAGCATAGTTTCATCTCTGGTCTTGATCACATGGTTTGCATGACTTTATGCAAATATTTGATGTGTCATTTTCATGTGAAAGAGTTTTTCTTTTTCTCCAGTTTTATGCTTTTAAAAGGTTTCATAAATAGGATGTCTGATTTCGTGCATGCTCATACTGCACTGATCAGATTGCTTGTTGTTTTTTCTTTGGCGAAGAACATAAGTGTCAACAGTGAGTCAGGCACACCTGTAGCTGCTTGATTTAGTCACTGGTTACAGCTAAAGAGCAAAACAGTGTTGTCATCCTGTCTAGCACTGTCCCCACATGTTTTAGGTTTTTGATATTTTAGTTGGTGGTTGAACTTGAGTTTTGAGGATCCTCTGGTTCCCTTTGCTGTACGTCATTATATAGCACAGCCTGTAGTTGGATTGCGTTTAAGTTAATATTTAGTTTCAGCAGTTAGGGTTAAGGCTGATTGTATGAGTTGATCAGTAGTGTTGATTCTTCTTTAAACAGACTCTGTCTACCTGCACTGTAAACAACTCGGTTGCCGTCATTATTTGATTTTTCCTCTCCGCCTATGTTGGAAGCATTACTTATTGACTTTAACTGTGTGTGAGAGGACAGGCTGTAGTGAGAAAACACAGAAGGAATCAGCTTCCTCAAAGCTCAATTATGGAAACTGGTGCTCTCAATATCCATAAAGACACCAGATATTTCTCAAAGCCAGCTGTAACCCAGTTACTTGAATTCATTTAAACACAGTGCTGGCTGGGTAAAGGTGAGAGGAGCCAGGTCGGATTTCACGTGCTGACCCTTTCAGCAGGTACAGGTTAAACCAGCATCACAGGTTTAAGCTGTGTCTCTGCCAAAGAAGTGTCACTGTTACTGATGCCACTAATACATCATTGTCTGAGTGTCAGTGTACGCGTCTTCTTCTGATTGTCAGGAATATTTGCACCTCTATCTTCTCTTTTTCTGAAAAATTTAAATAAAAAAAATCACATAGTAACTGTTAGAAAATAGCCATTAAATTTAGCTAAATGCAGCACATGACAGTGAGTTCAAAGCCCTATTGCAGTGCAGAATTGTGTACAGTAATGATGTTTTTTTTAAGGTAATAAGTAACCCGTCTCTTTTTGTCTTTTCACAGGACTGATTCCAGAGGTGTGAACCTGAACAGACAATACCTAAACCCCAGCCCTGAGCTGCACCCTTCCATCTATGGAGCCAAAACACTGTTGCTCTACCACCACATACACAACCGCCTGCACAATCCCCAGTCCAACACTCACTGTAACAGCTCCTCACACACACAGACCACTCCCCTCAACACCAAACCCACCAATCAGCATCCGTCTCCCCCTTTCACTGCCCTTGAAGTCAGCCTGAACCAACGAAATGCAGAGAAGGACGCAAATCCAGAAGTGCCAGATGTTCCCATGGTGACGGAGGAAAATGTCTGGGTCAGCCCAGAGATGGGGAAGGGGGAACAGAACAGATCATCCAGCTCCTCAGAGAGCGTAGCTCCTGTTACTGTAGAAGTAACTGTACCTCAGGTGGAGGAACAGGAACAGGAATCAATTCCACCACAAGAGGGAGGTGTGGCGTATTATGTGGACTTACATGGCCACGCCTCCAAACGGGGCTGCTTCATGTATGGAAATAACCTTCCTGATGAGAGCCAGCAGGTAAGAGTTATTAACTTTACTCAGTCTCCCTTTGTAGCATTTTTGGAAAATTGTGAGATAACATTAAGTTATCATAAGAGATGTTCCGGTACTATTTTTTCCTTCCTGATGTTTTGAATCGTGTCCCTGACATTTGTGTTTATCCTCATATGGCAGCGAGTGCAGATAGAGTACTATCACTTTTTTGAAATGTACATCTAAGCTCCTGCAACACTTCCTGCCTCTGTGTGCAGGTAGAGAACATGCTGTATCCGAGGCTTATCGCTGTGAACTCTGCCCACTTTGATTTCCTGGGCTGCAACTTCTCGGAGAAGAACATGTACGCACGAGACAAGAGAGACGGCCAGTCTAAAGAAGGCAGCGGGCGGGTGGCCATTCACAAGGCCATCGGGCTGCTTCACAGGTCAGATTGCGATGGATTTACAAAACTTCAACAGCTCAAATAGCACACAGCAATTTTTGTAAACCCATTTTGAAGACTTTTATTTTATTTATTTTGGAGTGTGAAAAATAAGCTTTTCTGGATTTAAGAGAAATGTGATTATCCCACTGTTGATGAGATTTCTGTCATGGTGCTTTTACTTATGTTTAACTTTGTCAAAATGCAGCTTACATTAACTAAACAACAGCTGTAGCAACACCTAGTTGTGCTTTAATCATTTTGTGTTGTACAACTCATATGTCCACTGTAGTGTTTATTTTTTTCCCTATCTGTAAATGTATATTTTTAACGTGTCCCTTTTATTGCCCCCCCACCAGCTACACCTTGGAGTGCAACTACAACACAGGAAAAACCATGAACACCATCCCACCTGCTTGTCATGACAATGGACGGGCAACCCCACCACCACCTCCGTCATTCCCTCCAAAATACACTCCAGAAATATTTGAACAGGTCGGAAAACCTTTTTTTTTTTTCTCTCTTTGTGAGCTATGCTAGTGTTTGAATATATAAACAAACTGCAAAACTAAATGTACCTTGTAAAAACAGGCAATTCTGAAGTAAACCAGTTGATGTTGTGCATCAGGTTGGGCGTGCCGTGGCTGTCTCAGCCCTGGATATGGCCGAGTGTAACCCCTGGCCACGGCTGGTGCTGTCTGAGCACAGCTGCCTGACCAACCTTCGAGCTTGGATCCTCAAGCATGTCCGCAACACAAAGGGCCTGAACTCACACATCAACGCTCATCCTCCATTAAGAATACACCACAATGGCAGCAAAGCTTCACCACCGAAGAGCTTCAATAGGTGAGTTTACTCGCATCTAATTTATTTTCAACTCAAAGAAACTTCAGTTTGCTCCGTCTTTTAGTCAACTTTTTTCCATTTATCTTTCCGAACAGCTCTCTGTCCGGCTCAGCGTCGGAGAACGCCCTCAGTCGCGTTCGCTGCAACAGCCACAGCAGCAGCAGCCAGACGCCCTCCCCAAAGATGCACAACTCCCCAAGCTTTACGTTCGGCTGCCCCCCATCCAGAACTCACGCACAGAACAACAGCACGCACGCCGGCGGACGTGGAGGCAACAAGACACTCGGACCAGTCAGAGGTAAGTTGATCTCTCAACCATCTGCTTGTGTTGCTGGCTGGCATTTTCTATCAGCTCTCCATGGGTGTGCCTCAGCTCTGTTTTTCTTCTCTTCTCTCTTACTTGGTACCATCCTCTCTCTCTGCTGTTGGAGTTGTTAAGAATGGCTAATGGCTGGTAGATGTGTCTGTAGCCCTTTTCACACAAAGATTCCAGATTATCGCTACAACGAAGGCTCGCTTTGATGCTGCCTAAGCTGGTTCACGTAACGCTTCTGCATAACGGCGCTCCCAATGTGTCATTTCATACAGCATGTCAGTGTTGAGGACCCCAAAGAGGCGTGTCATAAAGTTGAGATCTGTTGGGTTTTTTTTCCAAGGTGTTTCACCTGTAGATCTAAACATGTATCCGCAGACTGTTTCTAATCATGTGGATGCTGTTATAATGTGTTGTGATTGAGATCCTGGCCCACCGTGCATCATGGAAAGGGACAAAGTTACGATTTTTGCTCTAAATGACATCACATACTCGCCGTCAGTAATGAGTCGCAGTGATTTTTTTTCAATACAAGTTGCCAAAGACAGTAACAGCAACAACACAATAGTGGGAAGGTGACAAAGACATGGTGAGTTCAAGTTTTTCGCTCTGAATCGCTTCACATTGTCACCCCCCTCAACTGTGGGTGCAAACACTGTTTTTGGGCAGAAATGTGACGAAGACAGACGGGATGACAGCTACTTTTTCACGTATAAAAGCTTTATTTGGGGGCCGAATGGGGCTTGTGTGACAGTTGGCTTCGGGTTTATTGTGATGGTGATGTAAAACTGGTCCCGGGTTTGGGGTCAGCCTGATTTTAGAGACTAAAGGATCCATGTCCTGGATGTCTGTGGCCTGGAACTGTCTGCATGACCCCTGCATGACCCCGCCTGTTGCTAATGTGTGCATGCGTTTTGTCACCTCTGAAGATGAAGATGAAACCACATGAGTCCTGTTCCTGAGCACTGAGACCAAAATTGTTTACTTAGATAGAAACATCTTTTTCAGCTTAGATCCAAGTATTGCATATTTCCCATCGTACACATTCTTATGGAGAGAGATGTGTCTTAATGTCTGGCTATGTTGTAAAAGCATGAACCATGATCCGCAAATATTCCAAGATTTACACATCAGTCTTTCTATCCACTAACACAAAATCCCTTACTCGTGACTACTTGCCGTTAAAAGGAATGTGCTGTGGTTTGTAAAAATCTGTCTTTTGTCAATACATCCTGTGTAATTTGTAAAAATAATTTATGTGTGTGCTTTTTTTCATGAAATGTCAATTTTAGATTTGCAATTCTGTGCGTTGAAGTGTTGAATCTGCATTTTGTGGATGCAGCTATACACGCATTCATTCCTTCTGAAGATAATTTTGAGAAATTTGTTTCGCCTTTCTACGATCCACACATACACAGCTCCTGATCCACACGTGTGCCCCACAACCCCCCACCCCATCGCCACTAGGCGGCAGTGTTGTACTCTGGCTCTGCCTCGGTGGCTCGAGTGCATCCAGGAAAAATCAGTGAACCTGACTGACATTGACAACATAGCTGGACAAGGAGAATTCCTCGCTGTGACTGCTTTAGTAAGTACAAATCATTTGAAAATGCCTTCCTTGCTTAACAGTGAGAATAAAACCAGTTTATATATTAAATTAGTTACTTTATAAGTGATTGCACATGCTGATTGCCCTTAAGCATTATATTGCAGGCCCAGATACCGGCTGAGGCGATCCAGTGGACCAAATTCAAACCTATTGGTACCTATAAGTCATTAAGACACCGACATGGGGGGCACACGTGTGGATCAGGTGAAACGAATGTCTGAAAATGAAGTCATCAGAATGAATGAATGTGTGTATCGCTTGATCTACTTCACACACAGAGTATTAAGTACTAGTAAGTAATTTTACAAATCATGGCACATTCATTTAAATGGCAACTTACAAGTCATGGGTAAGGAATAATTTGTAAATCCCTTGAAACATCTCTCTCTCCACACATTCTCATCAGTTTTCTTGCTCAGGGCACCTGAACGTTGTTTGTCTCAGAACAGGGCTCTAAAGTTTCAACAAGTAGCCACCTTGTGTTTTTGTGTGCACACAATCCTTGCACGTCTTTTAGCAGGTGTGTGTGTCTCCCTCTCCGTAGACCCTAAGCCTCAGGAGAAGAGACGCCCCCCCCACCACCGCTCCATCCTACGGTCTCCCAGCAACAGTCACGCACCCT
>OMLP01028869.1:2791-13519 GCA_900302685.1 Spondyliosoma cantharus | reverse complement strand
TATTGCTGTTCATGTCAGTTTTGCATTTGAAGAGCTGGGGTGACAACTAAAAGCTGTGTATTACTTAGATAAGCTGGGAAAAGCTTAGTGTTCATGTTTAACTTTTCTTTTCCATATCATTCATCTGATGATAGACGTCTCATGATTTTCATTCTAGCGCAGCTGTGCTGTATTATTGATTCCCGTGATTTTGCTTATAAATTCCGATTCAGCCATTAGCTTACCTTCGTGGTACTGAGGTCTGCCGTGGTCCGTTCAGCATTCGCCTAGCAGCTAGCTCACTTCTTCTGATGAAAGTGGCCCCCAGGACCACAACGTGACACATGATCATGTTAAGACTAAGAATATCATTTTAAGATTAAGCCATACACATTATCAAGACTGGCTCTGGTTTAGTGCAGAGTAAGAATAAGGGTGGCTGTAACTCAACCCAAGTAACTTAAGCAATTAACTATTACAAAACACTTGTAACTCCTGTTACAGCTATTGAGACATCAATGCAAGGATGGCTGATACAAATGAAGGTTTTCAAGTATTTTTTATTAAACAATGACAGACAACAAGAGAGAGTGTGTGTGTACAAGAAAAACAAAAACCAGGGGCAGGTGATCCATGACACCGCAACCATGAAGAACCAAATCAGCCCTATAGGCCTGGAATATGAACTACATCGTTTTCAGACATTTTCAGTCCAGCGTCTGGATGCAAATATTCTGAAAACGATGCCGAGGAAAACGGAGAAATAAAAGATCGTTTTGCTAGGTGTGGACGGGCTCGTATTAAACTTTCTGATAATCTCTCACATCTCTGATTCTCTGCGGTCAAATTCTTTGATGAATGAATCTGCATTGTTATCAAGTTTTTTCAATAAATCAGAAAAATCAGGAGGGAGCATTTGGCTCCATCTTCTTCTTGGAGCAGAAGCCATGTTCAGGAAGTTGTGTCAGCTGATCGCAGAGACTCTGTGGAGACAAAGAGAGACAGGTGATACTCACACACGTGTTGTCACCTGTTCTGACTCATTTGCTGTGTCTCAGTTCAGGGTCTGCGTCCTCTGAAGGCGAGTCCTTCAGAGAGACCTTGTTAACCGCGTCAGCCGTTGTTAAATGGGACCGTCTAGCCTCTGGAGCATTTCCTGGTTGTGTCACCAGATGTTTTACCCTTAAATCACAATTTCCGCCGCCCCGCAAAAGTGACGATCTACGCCACGCGATGTCGCCATTTTCTCTCTTTCTTTCTTCTTTTTCGGGGGCGCAAAGAATCTTGGGATATGTGAGGCCACGAAGGATCGTAGCGGTGCGTCCTCCAAAAAAGAGGGAGAAGAAGGAGCATCTGAGGGAGCCTTCTGATTGGGACGGCCTTCACGCGGCGTTGTGACGTAATTGGCCTTCAAATGCTCCTCCGAAGGATGCAGAGCCTGAACTGAGACACAGCCTTTATCACTCAGGTAGAAGGTGGGTGGGAATTGAAGGTCACATGAGATTCCCATTAGTCTCCCAGAGAGACTATTCCCATTCTCATTCACATTCTGAAGTGCAATTACTGACGACAGATGACAGACAAGATCAAGTGATCAGTGATTGGTTCATCTGTGTTCAGGCTGATGTTCTCAGTCCACCAATAGAAACTCAGCTGCGCTACACGTATGTAAACATTGAAGTTCTGAATCTGGTGTGTAATATCATTATATTGAGAACATTATCAGACTACAAAGCTCGGTCTTCACTGTGTTTCTTCAGCAACAGTGTGTTTTCATTGTTCAGCACGAGGAGCCTTGTGTGACAGGACTTTGTATGGTACGAATGAGAAACAGTTTCATTTTCAGTCCTCTCACAGGGTTCAGCTGAGGACAGGACGGCCTGTCTCAGTAGTTTTCCACTGTGAAACAGTTGTGGACTGCGAGGAACCTGGTCGCCATCTTCCCCTAACCACCGCAACATCACTGCTGTGGCCCAATCCTGCAGAATTTGCCCTCGACAACATCTGCAGGACCCGTGGATCACACACCCCAGCTTGTGCCCTTGGCTCCACTACATCAGCGGGCCGGCTGGTACCGCCATCGCTGAGAGCGAACAAAGGTCGCTCAGCGAAGTCACGACTCTTCTGTTTTTTCTTTTTTACTTTACTATCGATGGTGTGTTGTGGTTTCTTTCTTGCCACAAATGTACACTTTGAACAAAAGCGTCTGCTAAATGTAAATATAGTCGTATTCTGCACTGTGGGCTTCTGATGTACGCAGGCAAAATAAATTAAATGTCAGTGCTCAGCTCATCCACATCATCAACAGATCCATCAATAACTTTCTCTCCCTAGTTTCTCTGAAGACTTTCAGCTCCTTCTTCATCTTATCAAAGTTATCAATGACCTTCTGACACTGATCAGCTGACTGCATGATGGACTCTGTTAACTCTTGATCCTGTTCAGGGCTCACAGAGACACTGAAGACTTTATAAATATATTTGACAGATCATCTCTCCACCTTATGCCTGTTATAGCTACATCCAAAACTTCTCCACTGCTCATTTATCTAATTCTCCTACTTGAATCTCTATCCTATGTATCTGGTTTATCTTGTGTATATATTGTATTATTGTTGTATACATGTTTGGATTCTTATCTTTTTTAATACTTTTAAATATTTATATGTTTATATTTATGTTTATATTGTCAAAACAAAGTGCTGCTACCTGTGTTTAGTTGTATCTGAAACAAAGACAATAAACATCCATTCTCTTCTCCTGACAACAGATGACAGACAAGATCAAGTGTTCAGTGATTGGTTCATCTGTGTTCATCAGTGTTCAGACAGTGGTGGATGTTCTCAGTCCACCAATAGAAACTCAGCTGCACTACATGTATGTAAACATTGAAGTTCTGATTAATGTGTAATATCATTATATTGAGAACATTATAAGACTCCAAAGCTCTGATCAATGCCCTGATCCATATTAATGTATGAGCTGCATTAGAAACCTGACGTCATGTTGAGGCAGCTGTTCTCCTTCTGACTCTTTCTATAAGGTTTATTATTAACACTGTTGAATTATTTCATGAAGCAGCTGTTCTCATGTGTTCGAGGACGATCAGTGATTCCTGTAAATCTGCCTTCATTCTGTAATAAATATAATCCAGCTGCACACTCAGAACTGTTCATAAAGGCTTTAAATGATGTGGCTCTTCTTACCTGTCTGTCTGAAGAAGACGAAGCAGAACCGAGCAGAACTGAGCAGAACTGTGCAGAACCGAGCCACTCAGTTTTCACTGTGTTTCTTCAGCAACAGTGTGTTTTCAGTGTTCAGCACGTGGAGCCTTGTGTGTGACAGGATGTGAACAAGGGGTGGCACTAGGTTTTAAGGACAGGAGAGGCTTAGCCCCCAAGAGATGCACAGGATGTGAGTGAATGTAGTGCGCGAGCACAACATTTCACAAACAGCTAACAAAGACTGAGACATTATTTATCATTATTATTACTATATCTGTTTGCTCTCCTTCTCTCTCTGTGATAACTTGATCTTCCGCTGCCTCTTGATCCATCTCTGGATCCCCTTGTTCTCTCTGACTTGACCTTGCCTGTTGATCTTTTTCATAAGTTAAATAAGTCTTATAGTGAGAGACTGTCTGCATCACAAATGACTCTATCCTGTGAAATCCTTCAGACTCACCTTTCCAGTAGAGGTCTCTCCCCTCTCACTCCCTGTGCTCCTCTGCCCTGACTCCTACAGGTCAATAGGGGTGGTGGAGTGCAATGGCGGAGGGGTGGGGTGGCATGGGATGGCCGTGGCCACCTCACGCTGAATCCTGGCCACCCTGGCCTGACCCCAGATGCGAGCGAGTGAAACGCTGACACTGAACCCCCCTCTCTCCCCGGAGGACAGTGCGACCCGCGGGCACAGGGTGTTAACAGTCTCTGAAAGAGCGGTGCCTCGGCTACCCGCCTCCGCAGCTCCGACGGTGTTTCCGTAAATATTAGTTTTATTCTAACAGCATTCCAGACCTTCAACAGAATGCAACAACATATACAACTGTTTTGTGCATTTAAACAGTCGCCCTAAAGCCTTGTATGCCTATGACTGGAATCAAATCTCAATTTGTTCCTTGTCAGATCCTTATGTTGGCCCATTTTGCTGGCCATTATTCATATGTGTGTATATATAGCTCGATCAGGCTATAATAAAAACAACTGTTTTTCAAATTACGTCTGTGTATTCCTGATACAGAATGAGCTCATAGTGATCACTACACGCTGAGCTGAACATCTCCCAAGTCCTCTCAGCACAATACACAGTACAGCTGTCTGTGTATTGTGCTACATTTGTACAGTGTGAGCATCTTTGTTACTTTACTTGCAGGAATAAGAAAAAAAGTTAGATACAATGAATATTATTTGATCTTTTCCACCATTACCTGCATTCCAAATATTGTGGAGGTGTGTGGTTTAGGTGCCCTAAATACCCTCATATTTTCTAGTGAGACATTGCCACCCCACAGAAAATTTCCTGGCTCTGCCACTGAGCACTGGAAACTTGAATCTCACTCAAGAAGTTTAAAAGAGCCTGTTCAAAATACACTTTTATAACTGATCCCTGTTTCACTGGTGATGGAGAAAGACTGAATCACGTATGACACGGTTCAGGAGGCAAATATGCAGCTATGCACACATTACTCTGCACCAATCAGAGGAGGGTCGGCCGCGAGCAGAGACGCGTGATGTCACGCTCACAGCCTCGCTGTTTACAGCATCTGATCTTGAGAGACTCTTGGGAAATTACACACACGATGTGAAGTATTCGTAAAGTTATCTCTGGAGATCGACGGGATGGGAAATTGCAGGCTATTGAGGAGATTCTGCCAGAATCACACTGATGTGTTATCAGGTTTCATTAGAGGAATGTGTAGCGTGAAGCTGGACTGTCAGCACCCAGACCACACCGACAGCACCCACACGCTCTGGTTTCAGCCGGCATGGTGAATTATAACTACACAATGTGTTCCAGTACCCAAAAATGTCAGTGCACATAATTAAAGGTCAATATTTCTATCGGTGAAAAGAGCTGTTTTCTACCAAACTCTGAGAGATTAAAAGCGTTGCTAGCTCCACACTAATGACGGCTGTTCAAGCAAAGGTCAAAATTTTAAAGTCAAATGTGAAACCTTAGGTCCCAGTTCTGATGAATCTTAGCAGGACGAAGCACTGAGCAAAGTTTCAGAGTTTAAAAGACCTTAACCGCCTTATAAATGGGATGAAACCTGAGAGGATGGTGTTGGTTTCTGACCCACAGGGTGCGTTAATGTCATTTGTGAATTTAACTGGCAGCTTCGGCTGCTGATTGGCCTCCAGCAGCAGCTTGTTTGAAGTCCTCCAACTAAAGGAATAATGTAGAGGAGTGCTCCTGCCATGTGGCTTCCTAATGTTGTAATAGATAATTAGTCAGTGTCAGTGACAAAGACAATTGATGTTCGTTGTGGTGGAGCTAAGTGGTACACACCCTCTCAGTGATCGTCTACTTTGTTCTTGCTGTACGTCGCCACTAATGGTCCTTTATCTACTTCTGACAATACTTTAACTCAGAACAAATGCTGACTCAGCCGCGTCTCATCCGTCTCTGTACGAGTGACGCGACTTTATACTTTCAAATTGTGTGCAGAGCAATATTTCTTGATGCAAGCTACTCTTTTGGCAGTATGTGTGTGGTGTGAGTTAAATACGGTGCACTTGTTGGGGTTAGAGGTTTGGGTTAGGAACACGCCATGATTGACTTTTGTCTCCTCGGGAAGTTTATCTCACATTAATCATCTCCACCCTACAAGCCAACCTCGTACTTTCTCGCTCAAACACGTCTTCTTTCCTCAGAGTCCAATGTGAAGGTTTGCTGTACCCATATTGCCTTTTATTGCTATTGACTGTAACAAAAATGCTGATCTGAATCTAAAGGTAGAGTTATTTCCGCCCAGGATGATGGTGGGGACCAAAACAGAGCTAAAAAATATATAAAGTACATATTGGCAATCTACCAGATTGCCGGAAAAAGACTATATAAATAAATAAAAAGTTTGCAAACACATGTCACCTTAAAGATGATGACATGTCAGTGTCGTTTTAAACCTGTTTCTGCTGCCCTCAGGTGGACAAAACAGTTAATGCACGATTAAAACATTTCACTACAACACAGCATCACCTCAGTGCTGCAGAGTGTGTCGCAGTACTTTCCCTTGACATTTTAGCATTTTATATGTAAATATCTGAAATCAATTTAACTTTTAAGGCTCTTTTTGTTTTTGCATTAATTCATTAAGTGCATTGGATCTTTGAGCCCGGAGGAGTGCACGTATTAATCACCAGGCCTTGTTGGAAAATCAATTCTCAGCGTCCACGGCTTGACGAACTGTCTGCCAATGAGCACTTGATGTAGTGAGATTGCTTCTGTTGAAGCACAGTGACAATGTCTGCGTATAGATTATGTTACTGTTTCCATCTAGTGGCCAAAGACGTGCAGTACACCTTTAATGACGGCACCTCTTCAGATCTTTGTCTAACCTATAATCACACTTGTATTGTTATTCATATCACTCATTGACTTTTTAGTGGGTACTCGTTCCAGTTTAACTATTTTCAAAATGCAAAGCTTTTTTTACGGTTTCTGAAACTAATTCAGTTTTTTTTTATCTCAGTTATAATCTGAAAACCTCAGTACTTAAAATAATATATATTGATGAGTGGAAAAAAACAAGTAAATGTTTTCTGTAAATCATTTTTTGGTCATTATACATGTTTATTTTAAACTTCTGATATTTTCTGTTTTCAAAACTGTCTCTTAACTAAAAATGTACAACACATAAAGTCTTAAAACAAAAATCTTTAAGATTATAAAGTCTTTATGATCTCATTGCCTCACTAACGATTGTTATGTTGTTGCATTTTCGCCCATGTCCGCCATGTTTGTTGGTTTGCGGGCAGGATTACACAAAAACTACTGAACAGATTTCCATGAAACTTGGATGGTGGACGGGTCACGGCCCAGAATAGACCCTGTTAACTTGTGGTGCAGATCCAGATAAAGGGACTGATCCAGGATCCTTTTTTGTATCACTTTCTTTAACATTGTTAGTTCAGGCGTTTTTCAAAAAACTGGTGGTAGAAAGTACAATTGATATTGGATTAGGCTTGATTAAATTAAAGGGGACTGCTGGGCCTTGGCAGAGGTATGCGCTCTACTCTGTGCCATTCAAACTCTTTCTAAATTTGAATTTATGTTTTAAAACTACAGCATGTCTGAACTCCTGCACACACGTAGTTGTGAAATAAACCACCTCACTTCAAATCAACCTAATGACAGACGCTTCTTTAAACAATCAACAGCTGTCAACTTCGTAGTTTGACAGCTGCGGCCAACAAAGAGGACAAAAAAGGGTCAGACGCTGTGTTCAATAACACTCAATCACATACACACACACACACACACACACGTGGAGTCCACACTCATGCCCTTGTCGGTCAGGTGAGATGACTCTTTTCTTCTCTGTCGTGGCGCCCTGCTACGCTCTTGACCTATGGCTGGAAGAGTCCCAGCCACTTTGCCGTGACAGTCCAAACGGATCGACTCGAGTGAACGACCTTGTCCATCCCCTCTGGACATCTGCACGCTCACTGAGTGTAGACGATCAATCCTGCTTTTTTTTTTTTCCATAAAAGCGGCGTGCCGTGCCCACAGCCGCCATGAGAGGGCGCTGAGATACTCTCGAATCTCCTTTTAACAAACTGTTGTTTGCTCTTTTTTTTTTTGCGTAGCTCTATCTCAGAGTGAGTCTTTCCTTTCTGCTTCACTCTCTCTCTCTCTGTCCTCTCTCCCGCTCTTGTGTCCATCCTTCTCAGTGTCTGTGCGTATGTGTGTTTGTGTTTCTCTGCATGCCTGCTTGCATGTGTGTGTGTGTGTGTGTGTGCGTGTGTGTGTGTGTGTGTGGGTGGGTGGGTGTGTATCCGTTAACTGTGTATACTGTACGTGTGTGTGTGCACGTGCCTGTTCCGCTCTCTGTTGTGGAACAAATTACACAGCGGCTGGGGAGCCAAATGACTAATCAGTGGTACACAGATTAAAATCCAATTGCTGCAATTTGAAGCCACACAGGAGTAGTATGGGAAATTAACTACTACAGTGTCTGCGCCGCTGTCTCCACCAGGCATACCTGTTAGATGTTGATCTTTTAATTAGAGAGGCCCACAGAAACTTTAGATCAAAGATTCTAAAATGGGGAGAGAAAAAAGGGAAACAACAAAAGACGAGGGATTTGGAAAACACAACAAAGATGATAAGTGACACCGTAGTTTTTCCTGTCGGTGTCGGTGTGTTTTTAATGCATCTCAGGGGTCGAATTGCAGATTGCCTGAGATGTAATCTGCACATGAAAGACGATAAAAAAATAATAAAAATGGTGAACAAAGTCAGAGCGAACCACGGTCGGTGGTTAATTTGTTCATATTCACCAGGAGGGACGTTAAGAAGATGAAGTGCTGTGTTTATGATGGTGCCGGGAAAATGGGATTGCTTGTCTGCAGCCCATTCATTCGCCATCACTGTATCATCCCCCTGCCCACAATAACCACTTATCAACCACAGGCTAAAGTGGCCATTGCCAGGGCTTTACCATCTCCGACTTAGAGCTGGATGGGAACCGCCGCCGCTTGTTTATTTTAAACTACAGCCCAGCAGACAATTAATTTCTCCTCGCACAAAAAAAAACACGTTCAGGGGGGGAAAAATGAATAATGTGAATAATGAGCAAGCCCTCAGCCCTGTAGGTGAAAACAGGCAATTGACTTCCCTTCTTATTATATCGTGATTTCTCTTCTTTTTTTTTTTCTTCTTGGATGTACAGAAGTGCAGTACGCTCTTGAGCGCGGCTGAGACACAACACGAACGCTTGCCTGGAATAATCTCAATGGCAGAAAATAATCTCATTTTGTCTGGGGAGTGTAAAAATCCTGTTTGCATGGCTGTGGCGTGCGTCTTTGTGCCGGAGTGTCTCATGGCAGGCGGGAGACGTGCGTGCAAAAAGGCTGTCGCTGAAACCAGAACAATCGCGCTGGAACATTTCATTGGGAATGAATTGAAACATGCCACGTTTACCTTTTTCCACAGATGTGACATATTTCAGTTTTGGATCAGGCGCACAAAGGGGACCCTTGTTTTCGTGGATGTGTAAACAGTGTGGAAAATCCCGTGAATGCCAAAAGCGCACTTTGTGAAACCTTTATTGACCTGCTGTGGTTTTGACGAAACACCACTGCCCGCCACCTTTTACAGCGTCGTCCCTGCATATCCTCGTTCAGGAGCCGAGCCGAGCATACCTGTTACAGCCCCCCCCCCCGTGGACATTGAGCAACTCTGCTGTTGTTCAAGGATATCAGTGTGAGTCGCTGCAAAACAGAGCAGAGAATGTGTCAAACCCTCCACTTTATCTTCACAGGCCCACTTCTGCAAAGTTTGGGCTGCGACGGGAGTTTAGTCAGGCCCCCAACACAACTTAGCCCACTGGCTAAACACTTAAGATGTTGATGAAGTCGTCGAAGCCTCGCTTATAAAACAATAAAAAATTCACTAATTTAAAACTTCTGCTGTGCTGGCCGCAGGCATGCTAGCGTTAGCTTTGGCGGTGGGGTTGCCTTTAGCTATAAAATATACATATTTTAAAGTTTTTCTACGGTAAGACGTGTTGCACTGGCCAGCTTTGCGTTTCACGTTACCGCCATTGTCCGTAGTCTTACTCTCTCTCGTTCCCTCCTCATTAAGTCACTCTCTGGTACCAACATTTGAGATTGACAGGTTTAACGTGAATCTGTACTCAGCGGTACTGGTGTAATTTGGTCCGTACCGTTGATAGATCGGTTCCCAGCTCCTCCAATCAGAAAGTGAAATGCCCGAGTCACGGCAGACGGTCAGCCAGGACCTGCGATGTTGTAGTATGACGTATGGACAGGCAGCTTTTGAGTGGCACATTTTCTGTCCAGGCCACCGTCATTATTACATGAGCACGAAATAATGATTTCAGAATGGCGTGATTATAAGCTTTTATTTAGTCGTATGGCCATCAGGCATGCCACTGTCAATAAATCATTAAATCACTGTAGCCCGGGGGCTTGGTCAGAGGACCATCCAAAAGCCATTACTCCAGATGGTGCATTAGGATGAATATCATTATGATGATATCGCCCCCCCCACAGGTCCTCCCGTTCCTCTGTCATTTTCATCATATTTTATGGCTAACCACCAGGTCGCCATCTTTGCCGCGTGATGCTTTTAACTTCCTGCAGGTATTGTTCCGACATGACGACAGAGGACACGGCGATGAGGAAAAGTGAGGGGTTTTTTTTTCGGTGGGGGGCTCTAGATTCAAACACTTTTGGCAGGTTGTTCTTTCTAAACTCCTTTTCAGCGTGTAAAGGAAAAAAAAAAAGCTCTTTACAACCCTCGACTGAAAAAAAGAAGAACAGAAGAAGATTCCTGGGGCTGTAACATTTTCCTCCCCTCTCCTCTCCTCGCCTCCACTCTACTCTCTTTTGACTATATTTCTAAATTTACCCATCCATTAGCGGGAGACACAGAAAAGAAGACGGAGTTGCTTGAGCTTTTAACAAGGCTGCTTCTTCTTCTCTTCAGTGTCATGCTCTACTGGGCTTCAAAACACGCAGTCCTGTCCTTTGTGTCTTGATTATGGCCGCTGCTGAAAGAGAGG
>OMLP01028868.1:51972-64056 GCA_900302685.1 Spondyliosoma cantharus | reverse complement strand
GAAATAGAGGGAGCGAGAGATACCAAGACCCCCTGGCTGCTACACTATCAGGCTGTAAAAGATGGCAGACCTGAGCGGCACACATGTACGTTCGCTGTGTGTGTGTGTCTGTGTGTGTGGTCTTGTCAATAATCCTAATCCCCATCCTAATCCCTCCTCACTACTACACCTGCTGCTGCTGCTGCTGCTGCTAACAACAATGATGAAACTTTTGTTCCTGCCACACTTCACTGTACCTACTGTAAAAACAGCCGGCGAGGCTGTCTGCGCATTGGGGACAACTCGCAATGTTTGACAAACCAAAATAAAATAAACACTCAATTTTAAATGCCCTGCACACACACTCACACTCACAGGTGCTTTTACTTCTTCTGTCTCTTCTCGTTGAAGGTGGGCAGAGAAGAGACGGGATTTACATGTGGTCACAGGACTCCTTGTGTTTATAAGATTGTTGAAGGTAAAACTTGTCCAAGGAGATAAGATATCAGTGAGGCATTTATTCTAGTTGCAGTCTGCACAGATGATCGTAAGAGGTGGTTTAATCAGCCAATACTAAAGTAATCTTGGGCTGAACCTTGGGCGCAACCACGCTGTTTTTACAGGGTTGTGTCTCTTAGTTATGCCTATTTTACACAGATTTTCTTTTTTTAACCTCACCTTTAGTAAACAAACATTTTGCCACACCTGCAGCAGGGAGCCAATAATTGAAACCTGTTTTTTTTTTGTTTTTTTTATCACCTCCTCTAACTCGATGGAAACTCTCGGCTCCTGAAGCGACGAGGGATTCTCAGAAACAAGACTGCCAACGCAGCATAATTCTTTGTCCTGCCTCTCACACAGCGCAAGCTATTCTCACGCTGTATATTATAAACATGCCGCCGGCATATTTGGGAACCCATACAGGCAGGATGTTTCTTTGTACAGTGTCATATTTTTTGTGGGATATGCTGTCTGTTTTTCTCTCTGCAGCTGTGTTCACAAGCGGTTCACTCGAGTTGTCGTTTCATGATCTGTATTGGTCAGCTCAGCGTACTTGTATAAAGTTTGAATAAAACTGCTGCCGTGGTGATATTATTATCACACAAACACAAAACTGTGTCTGTATGTGGCTACAGCAGCTGAAATGTGTCATTAAAAGAACGTTTTAGCTAATCTGTTCAGATCGACATACCAACGCAAAAAAAATCGATTTTAAAATTGATTGACAAAAACAGAATAATGTTGTCGGTTTGTACTGTACCCTGTTAAACTTGCAATCAGCCCATCTTAAAGACATGTTATGTTGAATTTCATGGATGAAACAAATTCTCTTTAGACCAACGCAAAAAAATCCTTTTTCAAATAAAAATTTCTCCCTCACTGATGAACATCAGATATCAAGTTATTTATAGAATACTTTTGCAAGAATGTGCATGTAGAACCGCGTGTAAACCGAAAATGAGAGAACACACTTCAGAGAGCAGGTTAACACATTTTTTTATCGATGTGTTCGTCCCTCCATTTCGTTCGGGAAAGGCTCCTGTTCGCAGCAATATTTGGTCTAACGCGCCCTGTTTGGTGACATTATTGCCCTGTCAGTCATTTAGCAAAAAAATGAGTAGCTAACCTACTGAAGACATTCTTCACATGACATTCTTAATAGGAATTAGATATGTTGGGCTTTTGGTGCGTTTCTCCATGCATCTCCCATTGACTTCGAAACAGTCTGACACCAAAGCAAGATTCAGTGACTAACTTGTAACTTGGGGTCGACCGATATGGCTTTTTCAGGACCGATACTGATACCGATTATTAGAAATCAAGGAAACTAAAAAGCGATATTTGGGACCGATATTTATTTGTAGTTAAACAAAACTCTTTGTGTCAATATTTTGAACAATCAGTGTTGAAATAAGCAGTACAATTTACTCAAGTATTGTTCTTAAGTGCCGTTCCTTTGAGGTTCTTCCACTTCATCCCCACTACATCTATTTGATGAATTTAGTAACTAGTTACTTTGAACATTCAACTGCTCCAAGTTCGTCAAGTAGAATCTCTCAACTTTCCTGAAAGGTGTCTCGTCTGAAAGGTGTCTCGTCCGCTTTTCTTTCCTATATTGGATCCGTTGGCCCTTGCCACCTGTCGCTCTGGTAACCAAGAAAATGGTTGTTAAGGCTGCGTCTTTATGTCCTGAGCTTTATCAGCTGGAAACTCTCACAACAGAGACAGAGGAGTCCATTTGTGAGAGCAGACTGTCTGTACACTGAATGTCGCCGGTGAGTTACATGCTTTTAACGCCCTACGTGTGGTAAGCTTGTTATTAACAGTGTGGCCGGCCCTCTGTTACCATAGCGTTGGCAGATGTTGATCAAAAAAACATGCAGCGTTTTTGTGTCTGAAATATAAACTGGCCCTGAGACTTCAGAGTCCCAGTCCCAGTGACATGATATCAACAGTATAATCTCTATTTATAATGTTAAACAGTGGCATAATGATGATATTATAAAAGATAAGACTGAAACCAACAAAACAATACTAAACTTTAACAAGTAACTAGACTTGTTGTCTGACAGCGTCTAAAGTTACGCTTCAATGACACTTGTCTTGTAAACATGGACTTGACACACGTACTAAAGATTTGTTTCTGAGATGTCAACATTGGATATAAACGCAAACTCATTATATATGACAAACATATGATATTATAACTCATATATTGAATTTCAATTGGGGGCATTTTTGGTCTTTCAGTAGTAGAAAGGGGACATTACAATTACATCGACAATGCATAAACACCAGGATGCCCCTTTTTTTTTTAGATGTTTTTATGTTTTATGTTTTTAAGTCAATATTGAATTCCTCCTTCGTGGAAATGAAACTCCACTAAGATGGCACTTCACATTCAACCATCTGTTGATGCACGGCCGTGGAAATGTCATAATATTCTTGCTATGCTCTTTCAATTAACCCTGAAACATGCTACACAAAGATATTTTTTCCAGTCTGATTTAAAACTATAATAGCAGCTTTCAGTATCAAAGTAAAAAAAAGTTATTAGTATCAAAAACCAAGCCATGTTTTGTGATTCTGCCATCACCGGGTCAGTACAGGGACCTTTTGTTCTTAGACAGAATATTTTGTTGGAAATTACATCAATCAAAAGTAGGAACAAAAGCCCCGTCTAACCTCACAACCTCTCCTTTGCAAAAGGTCACTCCATTTGAAGCTAAGGACAAACACTGGTCTGCTCTTTGATTCTCGTGTTCCACCTCTGGGAGACAACATTAGATGATGAAAGGGCCTCGCTATCTCCACTGGATCAGTGGATCTGCCCAGGGCCTCGCAGCCACAGCCTCGCCAGCCCAACGCTGCCTGCCACTGTTGCCTCCTGTTTTGCAGCATGTCCTATTTACTTATTTATTCGTCCCTCCTCCACCCACGACTCACTTCTTATCTCGCCCATTAAAATTAATCCTCATCTAAAAATATCTACTCTGGCTCGTCAGAGAGGATGTAATCGAGGAGGAGATGGCCTCTCTCAATCTACCCCCCCCACCCCCACGTGCTTGTGCCTCGCTCTCGCTGACGAGCGCTCAAGTGTCTGTTGAGAAAGCACTCTCACTTCGACTAAATGACGAGGTACGAAAAATGACAAACACAACCTGTGTTTGCAAAGCTGAGATCTTAATCACACACCGCCATACTTCACTGCTTACAGAGGCCCGATTGGGTTTGTGCATCTGCCTTCATGCGTGGGTTTGCTGACACATTTGCTAACAGTTGAAGCCGTACGAATATAGTAATTAAGCTCTACTTTAGGCCTATTTTATCTGTAGCATGAGTTGGAAAAATGACTAAAAGCAGGCAGGCAAAACGTGTCATTAGATGAAAAGAAAAAGCTGAGAGGAGACATGAAGAAGGGACGGTGTGTTCAGGTGTCACGTTTGAAGTGTTGGAAAATAGATGGGGAGCTTTAATGACTTCAAAAAAAAGAGAAAGAAAATCTCCATATTCTTCAAACTCTTATCCTAATTGGTAAATTGTTTGATGGCGAGATGCAGTTCTGCGTTGTCCCCCGGCCTTAAAGTTTTATACTGATACTAACAAACTGAGGCAATACAATCACAACGGCCTGTGAGGCTGCTCGGGCTGGATAATAACTGTCCCCCCTCTGTGTGTGTGACCTTGTGATTATGCCCCAGTGTGATGCTTTGGCCCGGCTGATTACCTGTCAGCAGGTTTTTTGTGCATCACACACAAACACACACACGCGCGCACACACAAATCATCACCCAGCAACAGACAATACCCACTGGGCAGGTCAGCACACTGCTTCAGGAGGCATATTGCTGTTTAAAAAGGAGCGCACACACATAAATGGGCCCACGCGGCGTCTGGAACATAGATTGTCTATTAAGGAGTGTATTAGGAGAACCCAGGGGTCCGACATTGAGACAGTTTGTGCGCCATTAGAGCAGGATTTTATGTCATCTGGTGGGCCAGTGATACTGAGTGAGAGCACACACGGACACAAACATTCATCATTCAATGAAACTCTCCAAAATGGGAGAATTATGGCTGCAGGAGGCATATTCGCAGAAACTACTGATTCTCAGTCTTGTCACTTCCCTGCTCCGCACCTAAGTGAAAATAATGTTTTGTTTTTTGCAGACAAGCAGTGATCAAACAGTTTAGTGGATTGTCTCTTTGGACTGCATCTTTCTGGGACTGAAAACTGGTTTGAAAGAGCTCTATGACCCACACGAATATTCATCTCTCATGATTGATTTCTATTTTGGTCCTCTTCATCTGCAACTTCGTATCTCAGCATGTGTGCATGTGTGACTTGTTCCAGCAGCGCTGGATCTGTGGTGTGATGAGCACAGTGAATAATGTTTTTTTTCCTCCCCTTGGAAATTGAAAGCAAGATTTAGGTTTTGGACAGGCACAGAGTTCATCGGCACAGTTAAGCACAGATACTGGCTGTCCATGGTGTGGTCAAAGACTTTAGTTTAGCAGCAGGGTGGCGTAATGAGCCTGGATGGGTACTGTTCACGTCTGAACCAATACCTGAAATTCAGTATCGTTATGCAACGGCTTGAATCTCTCAGTTGCGAAAAGATAAGGCAGTCAAAACGTCAGTATTTGACAACCTGAGAATGAAAATCAACTTTCTTGATTTTTGATGCTTTAATTGTCCACCTTTATACACACACACCGACTTGCCTGTCCTTTCTGTTCCTCTGTCCCAGTACGTGCCTGCTGCTCTGTTGACTTTCTGCATCAGTAGTATTTTTCTACAAAGATGGCTAATAAACACAGCTCATGATTTTTCCACCCCGATTCTGCTTTTACAGCAGCAGGTGATCCGTGTGGGGAGGAAGCTTGTTGTTAATTCTGTAGACTATCGTAACTAATCGAAACCAACGTGGTACAAATTGGCATCGCAAAACAACCAGGTGTGAATACAAGCTTGCACGATACGGTGGCATATATTGGCCTCCATTAAATGGGAGCGTCCTTCTCTGTTTCTCTGCAGATCATCATTAATCGTCAGTAGACGGCAGGTGTAAAGTGAGAGCAAATTGTCCACTAGTTGATCGATCGCATACAGCGGTATTCTGAGAAATATAAAATGCTGAAATGGGTCACAGAGTGAAGTTTATGTGTGGGGAACACTGAAATCTGGCTCATTAATAACTCAACATTTCGCATAAATGTAGTGATCCATCAGACTCTGACCTTTGACCTTTCAACTGAGGGTATCATACAAGAGAGATCATTTTACTTTCTGTAGCTGGAAAAATTAAAGACTCGTTTTCATCTCCGATATCCCCCAAATTAAAATATCTGATGAATACGCAGCATCTAAACAACAGTGTAGCTTGCATACCATATCATATATAATGATGAAATAATGAACCAGCCTTCTGTCGCATGTGATTTTTAATAGTTTTTGTTCACATGGGTTGAGAGGAAATGTTCAGGAAGACGCGGCAGCAGGAGGTCATGCCAAACTTGGTGCCCCCGGAGTTGCCTGGAGGACCTTTAGAAGTCAGGGCCATCTTTCTTCAGGTTCTTGTAGTCTGTGTTGACGGCCACAAACTGTGGAAGGCAGGAGGAATACATTTAAATCTGTTTTGCTTAAATTAAATTCATCAGTGCTGTCTTTAGGAGAACGCGTGGAAAAAAAAAGAGGCAGGGGTGAACATTTTATCCCTCTCGTGCAAAAACACACACATACTTTCTATATCGTTCATTTTCTAGATTCTTGTCTCGCCGAGTTTGTCGTGGATGATGTGTACATGCCATGCAACTACATACATGTGATATAAATACATCACAGCCCTCCAACCATGATAAACTCACATTCTTGCTGTGATTATTTTCTCCCCGTATTTGTCTTGATTGGTCTGCCATTAAGAATCTCGCCTCCCACCATCGCCCTCCCCTCTTTCCCACTTCCCCCTCCTCATTACGATCATTGTTTGGACTTCAGTGGAATTTCGATGCGAGACCTTTGCCTCGCTATCGAGAATTAAACATGCCGTGTCCTGACCTTTTGTCTGCAGCGACTTTCATTCCACTGGCAAGCAACGCAGCCTTGAATCCCTCAGAAAATGCTCTTTTCTCTCAAAAACACATCATCCAGCTCTCCTCTTCTGGGACCCGTCAGTTGGTTGTTTTTCTGCTCTACTTTGGGTCAGCGTTGTTAATATTTTCAATAGTCTGTGTGTGGCTCTGGCCTTGTTCAAGAGGTAAGGCAAGTCATTACAGATTACTAAAAGCTACCGGTTCCATCTGCCTCAATTTTTTTTGAAAGACACTTTGTTGTACTTATGGTCTGAAAAGATGTGAAGAAAGCGAGGAATCATTTTGCCTGCCTTGATTGGTCCAGATTTATTTTGAGGGATTTTTGGAGCTGGTGACATATGTTAGATTTTCAGTGACTCACTAAAAATGGTGCCATGCATGTCTAGTTCAGTCTGGCAGGTGTGATTGGTGTGGGCAGGTACGTGGCCCCTCAGGGTTTGACAGGGGAGTAGGTACCTTGTACTGGTAGCTCGGGTCGAGCTTGTTCCAGGGCTCTGGGTTGTTCCTCCTGTCCCAAAAGCTGCACATGTGGAAAGATACAGAGCATGCAGAACAGAAAGAGGAAGAAGGAAGAGAGAAGACAGTAATCTATGATGGAGGGAAATGTGTACTCCTTTCACACAGGGAAAAAAACCTTTCAACATTTCTTGCCTAAACCTAACCAAGACATTTTCTTACCTAAACCTAACCAACTTGGTTAGACCAAACCAGCTTGGTTAGGTTAAGGGGAGTAGGTACCTTGCTCCTAACCAAGAATTTTTCTTACTTAAACCTAACCAAATGGCTCTCTTGACTGAACCTAATTAAGTTGTTTTCTTAGCTAAACCCAACCAAACTGTGATGTTACAGATACAGTACATGTGTCACTGTCATGTTGTTTTGGGAGACGCTGACAATCAACCTTATTCGGTCATGTTGGTATGAGGATGTGGTGTGATATGTGGCTTTTGTCTTTAGTAGGAAGGGCTTCAGTCGGCATTCAATCACAGGTCAAATAACTCTGCATTAGTCACAGGTATTTATCGGTAGCAGCTCTGATCGGCAGTGATGGAAACATGGCATCGGGATGGACATGATCATCAGCTTCAAAAAGAGACTGAATTGAAAGATACTGTAAGAAAAAGCAACTTTTAACATTTCTTTATTCATTTTCTTTTACTGTTTTAATCCCAAATTGGGAAATTCTTTTTTCCACTCACATTACACACAGGTGCACCCAATGAGCAGTGTTAGGGGTCGGTGCCTTGCTCAAGGGCACCTTGGCAATACCCAGGATGTGACCAGCGGCGACCTTCAAGTCTCCAAGCCAAGTCCCTACAGACTGAGCTATTGCTGCCCCTAAATAAGTATTAAGGTCTTCTGATTGCAGTCTGACAATCATGATCTGTTGTTTTGAACTGTTCCCTGTTTACCGGCACATTTGTGACGTCAAACGTGACACAAATGAAACAAAACAGAAAGGCAAATTCAAATTCTGACAAATACCTGGAAAAAGAACATGGGAACAGAAGGACTGGGACAAAAGGAGATGAAGACAATGAAGTTGGAAAAAAAAAGATTATGTGGGATTATGAGATGAGGTGAACTCGGTGACTTGGCAGTTCTCCTCTGTTCATTAACCAAAGTCTGGATTTCACAGCACTCCACTGTGACTCTCCAGCCCTCCTCCTCCCGCTCTGGCAGAACGACACGCAGCCAAAGCACAAACAAAGAGAGCGAGAGCGTGATGGCAGAGCGGGCATGTCTCCCCTTCTCTCTCCATTACCACAAACACTAGACGAGACGGTCTCTGAGAGAGAGAGAGAGAGAGAGAGAGAGAGAGAGAGAGAGAGAGAGAGAGAGAGAGAGGGGAAGCCACTGACCACCGCACTCACCACCAGCTGATGATGAGGTGACATGTTATGGCTGACCCTCAGAACAAGTGGTTATGTGTGGCCTCAAACAGGACATGAACAGTGCCCATTCACTGTATGTGTGCAGTCACCGAGTTCAGTGTGGCTTGTGCAGCTTCGGAGATATCAAAATTGAATGCAGTCAGCTGCTATAAACCTTCATTACACATTATCAAATGTGCTGTTTTATTGATAAGGATATTAAAATCAGTGCACATACATGGATGGCATTAGGGTGAAAGTTTGATGGCAATTTTTCAAATCTGAACACATACCTGCTTATTAAATCCTAAATCCAATATAATTCTTATTAGCAGGGAGCAATGAAAAAGCATTCAGGTAGAGGGATTCTTTTGAGCTAGTGCTATCTGTCTCTTTCAACAAATGTCAAATCACAAATGTCACCAGCTGAAGATTATCAGCTGTACCTTATTAATGTAGATTTTGAAAGTAACCTGCCCGAAAGACTGGCAAGAAAACTCTTGTCAAGTTAAAGAGTGCTCTGCAAGCCTGATTTACAAACTCTAAAAACAAATGTTTGTTAAACTGAGTCATATCAGAGAGTAGAATCTCCTTGTGAAACTTTATTTATTCACATCATGTCCGTATTTGTTTTGACGTAATGACTGGTTTGTAGTTAGCACCTACATTACATCTGACAAATTGTTACAGACCTGGGATTTGTATTTACGGAGGTGGTGTTGCACTCATAAACTGTGGGGGGCGCAACATGCTGATTTCTATATAGTGTTGCATTCATGCATTGCATTCTGAATTAAAAACAGTGTTTGTTTGCTTGTTTGTTTGTTTTTTTTACATGGCTGTTGATGGAAGTAGCTCAGGAGTGAGCCGTCTCACTTCCCTCTCATCTCATGTTGACAGTTGCACATGCACAGTACCTATCAGGCAAGACGTCAACGTCTTCTCATGTGATGCAGTTGTTACAAGGCTTTGTTAGCTTTTTCAGAACATCTGCCTGTGACAATCACAAGTGCTTGACTGAAAATATCTCTGACAACCCTGACACATGAAATTGACGATGAAAACTGTTTTAAAGTCAACAAAATGTTGCTTCCTGGAGAAAAGAAATGTGATTGTTGAGTCTCATCCCCAGATTGTCAAGTACTCACGCATTTGGTTGGCAGACGCCAGACGCTGTCCCAAAGCATGACAACCTGGGGATGAGACTTGATATAAACTATATTTCTCCAGGAGAATACACTTGCTTTAAAGAGGCTGCTGAAAATGTCTGGCCCATCTCTGTCTCCTGGTTTTAAAATCTGACCCAACTGAACTTGTTGAAGCAAATGTGGTTTTATTGCCAACTTGGACGAAGATCCTAAAGAGTGTTGACCATCAGAGCCCAACTCTGTTTCTCTGGATGTACCCAACATTTGGATTCAGTTGACAATAACTGAAAAGAAACCTTTGAAATATCTGGAAGATTACGACAACGGCTACAAGTTTGGACAGATGGCGAGCTTACGTGACATGTGGTCCTCTTGCCAGACGAATCAGATAGAGGGTGGCCCCTGTGACGCCCACAGTCAGGAAGATGAACTGAGGGATTAACTGAGGAGAGGAGAGGAGAGGAAAGGAGGAGTGCATCAGTCCACAGAGACATGTGAAAGTAAACAAACATAATTCCATCAAGTGGTTGGCTTGTGATATGTACCATGAACGTACACCTTTTGTGAGATACACACACATTATACACACATACACAGGTAGTTGTTATTCCTGTTTTCCCTCCGCCTGCCCTCCTCCATATGCATGAGGCCCGGGCCATGTGTGAGGCAGCTCACTGTCAGCCTGGGTTGAATGGGCAAGGACGCGGTGGAAGAGAGAGCTGCCGCATCTCTGCGTGTGCCAGCCTCTCCTCCTCAACACTATACCTGTCAGACTGAGCGACAGCATCACACACACACACACACACACACGCGCACAAAAAACTGTGGGCGCCCACACACATGCACGTAGATCAGCTAACACTCACAGTCTGAGCACCTCCAACACACAGGCGCAAATAAAGGTGTGTGTGCGTGGACACACTTTTTTTTTTTATTTGATGTTCTGAGCTGTGATGATGACAGGAATTAGAATATAAAAGCACATTAGGGGGACAGGGGGATAATGTGATATGTCATCTTAAAACAGCCAAAGCTTAGCGTCAATCCTCTCACCATGCTGCATCTATTCATCAACACTACACCGCCATACATCTCCTGTCTACTTTTGCTACTTGATACTGTGTGTGTGTGTGTGTGTGTGTGTGTGTCCGTGTGCGTGTGCGTGTGCGCATGTGCGTGTACGTGTGTGCGTGTGTGTGTGAGAGAGTCACACCGCTGGCAAACAGCTGTTCTCAGCACACACAGATCTAGTCAAGCTGTAGAGAGATGACAGTTTGATCAGGTTGAACTGAAGGATGTCTCTACTCAGCTGTATCTGGACATCTGTCTTCTGTCTGATTGCGTTGCCACTTTTCTTGTTGCTGATTAGGAGAAGGTCTGGTGATAAAACTTTGATTCACTACTTTAAAGCAAGAGAGATGAAGTAAATATCCCTTCCCAGTTTTCATGCTGAAAAAAACTCAGCACAGCTCCGACTGAGGGGAAGGAATCAGATTTACTCGAGTGCAGTTTGACAGCAAGCAGAACCCGTCAGTGTTTGGTGTTTTAGAAGAACTGCATTCAACTTTTGTGGCGGCTGTAGCTCAGTGGGTAGCGCCGTTTGATCAGTGATCGAAAGGTCACTGGTTCGATTCTAGGCTCCCCTGGGCGGGACTGAGCTACATGCCGACGTATCCTTGAGCAAGATACTGAACCCCAAAACTGCTCCTGATGTGCAGTTGGCACTAGCCTCTGCCATCAGTAAGGGTCCTGCAATGAGCTGCCGACTCATTCAGGGGTGTACCCTGGCCTTCGCCCAACGAGTCACTGGGATAGGCTCCAGTAATCCCCCTGAAAAAAAGGGGGACAATAACATCACCGCAACCCCGTTAGGGAAAAAGCAGGCAAGAAAACGGAACGGTACTCAACTTTCATCAACCAAACGTTTAAAGCAACATTATGTAGCAATTGGCATTCTGTGCGATTTTACTCTCTCACTGATTTTGAAGCTGCTATTTTTCTTGTAAAAATGTTACATAATGTTGCTTTAACTTTTTACTGTACTGTAGTTCAGTAGTTGGTCTGTTTTTGTGTACATCGTGCTGCTCACCCAGCATGCCTGAATTCTTCTCGGAATATGTTTACTATAAATTTCTCAACTTCTCCAGGATAACCTTGGTAAAAAAAAAAAAAAAAACATGGTACACACCAAGTTTTCACTGCACGCACACACACACACACACACACACACACACACACACACTCACACGCTAACATACACACAAGTGCACATTGAACACGTGCCGTGCGCTGACTGCAGACGCTCAGCTTCGATCACTGAAGTAGACACACACCGCTGCCGTGCACACAAAAAAACACGGAAGCAGGTCAGCTTTGAACACACACGCACGCACGCACGCACGCACGCACGCACGCACGCACGCACGCATGCACGCACAAATAATCAAGGCCTGTGTGTGTGGGGAGCTGTCCACTCCCCGGTGCTGAGA
>OMLP01028868.1:39436-51920 GCA_900302685.1 Spondyliosoma cantharus | reverse complement strand
TCAATACTGTTGCTGCCCTTATTACTTTTCTGGTGCACTGCCAAACTAGCCCTGTCAATCCATGAATTTGGGTCACCCTCAGCATAGCTGCGAGGCAACAGAGGAAACACAAGCACAGAGAGCTTCTGTGCCTTTTCAATAACTTTCTTTCTTAATTTATTTTGATAGTATTACGATACTAATGAAGACATTATTATGTACAGTCACAGTACCTGTTTTAAAAGATTCAGGTGAGCACATCGGTAATTATAATTCTTTTAATGTCTTATGTAACTAAAGAATCTAAGCTCAAAGGTCCACTTACGAGCTTTTAGAGCTTTAGGCTTCATCTCACAGAGGTGTTTATATTATATTCAAGGTGCACACTGTAGTTTTGGGGTAGAATTTTTAAGCAGAGGAACATCTTCACAGACTGTGTTTTTTATGCCTAAACAAACTCTCTTTGTTTTCATAGCTGAATAAACAAACTGACCTTAAAGGATCAAATCAAACTATTTCAGTTTGTTTATATTTGTCAGATCCTGCCACCTTTCTAGTGTTCTGAGTTTGAATTTCTTGTCCAAATCTGCATGCTGCCACTTTAATGTCAATACTTTTGACATTCTCAGAGCTCTCAGAGCTCATAAGGACATAATTGAGTTTTTGTATATAGAGTATGTTTCGTTTCAAAGGTAGATGCAGTAAATCCTCAGTTTTCCATTAATTCAAGACTGATGACCTAAATATGTTCAATTTGAAAATGCCTTACATCACAGAAAAGCTACACACATTCATGAATTTTGAAACACAGTCTTACTTTTACATTTTTTTTAGGCTTTCACAACATTATGTCAAAAAGAGCTTCATGTTAGCCATAGAAATAATCACACAGCTCAACAGATACATGAGTATGATGCAACCTACCCCCGGATGTTTCTTCGCATGCTGAAACATAGTCTTAATCATCTTTTATTCTCCCGAAACAAGAAGCAGATGAAAACTAAACCATGTGAAAGGAACGTCAAAACTAACGTCAAAGTCTGACAAGTGTATCCATGTGAATGAATGTGTGTTAGCTGAAGTACAGTGTTGGCCAGGGCAGCAAAACCTGTTGCCAATCTCCCCCCTCAAATCTGTCCCTCTCCCTCCCTGCCTCCCTCTGTCCGTCCCTCCCATTGGACGAATGAGAGGGTCAGAGGGGAGAGGAGGACGGGGGGGAAGAGAGGGTGAGGCAGTCCTAATCCCTCATAATCACATCTGTTGACGACACTGTATGTTTCCGCTGAGGCTCATTGGATACTCTGTGTCCCAAAGTGTTTTTGTTATACAACAACAAAACTGCAGGTACTGAAACTCAGATTTCCACCGACACAACAGATGCAGACTGATATTTTCTCCTGGAGGTGCAGCCTGCTCCAATAATGGCTCCGTGTTTAGACCTCACACCCGGAGAGCAGCCATTGTGTTGGATAGTTTCAAGTTATATTGTTGTTTTCTAAAATGACAAGCCACTGTTTTTATGGATAGTCATCATTCTGAAACTTTAAAATAACCCCCCAGTGGCCATTAAAGTGCTGTGCTGTTTTCGCAGAGCGTCTCGTTCAGTGTAAAAAGGAGAGAAGTAATAGCGGTGTCTAACACGTCCCTTGGGTTGAGACCTTTGTACCAGGCATGATAATGGCAATTGATTAGTCGGTGATGCAGCGCCCGCAGACCTTTCAGGTTCCTTAACAGCACTTTGCAACCTAATGTAATTAACACCAAAATGCTACGCTATGCAAAATGCAGAGGTCATTACTATTCCTTACTTAAGGTTGTTCTCACCGTTTATCATGCTTAAGCGGATGAGGCAAAGTGGTTGCATTTTTTTTTTTTTTTTTTTTAAGCCACACTCGTGTCTCACACTCAGCTTTTGGATGGATCATCATTAAATTTCATACAGTAACATTCAAGGTCCCCGGCGGATGAACCATATAAACTTTGATGATCCGCTGACTTTTCATCTGGCGCCACCAGCAGGTCAAACTTTTCACTTTCCAGGAAGTATTCCAACATCCACCAGATTGACTGGAAGACTACCTTTGTACAGATATTTATGATTCCCAGATGATGTACCTTAATGATTAATTAATCTTGATAGGATTCGAGGGACTAACATGAATTTTGGTTCGAACTCTCTGTTCCCCACAGGATGGACTCAAATGTTTGTTGAGCCCCTGAATTTTTATCTAGACAAGCACCATCATCTGGTCATCTTTTTTTCTTTTTATTTCATCCAACACTTTGTTTTAGGGCTGCGCGATATATAGTTTCAGCATTGACATTGCACAGTATGTATGCGCAATTGCAGGACGTCCAATGACAAGTCTGGAAAATTAACTAATTTCCTGCTACAAATCTGTTTTCATCATCAGCATTTTCCATGACAAATCAACAAGAGAAGAATATTAGATAATTTAGTCCGATTTAAGGGTTTTTTCGATAGATGGGAGCAATCCACCAATCACCATCATCCTTGATCAATTTATCAAACAAAGCATGGCCTACTTTGGCTGTTGCACTCCCCAACAAAATCACCCCAATTATGTCTACAATGATAAATTATTTCCAAATAGTGCTAAATCCTGTGATCTGGTGAAAACTCAATTTCATATCACAACATTTGTTGCAGACAAACAACATTTTGTAATGTTTATTTTTTCTGATATCGTGCAGCCCAAACTTTTTTTTATGAAACTTATACCTGCAAACCAACATTACTGCCGTGGAAAGAACATGGAGAGTTGTGTACACGATGTTCATGGCATGAGAACGCCGCTGCTAGGTGAATGGTAAATGGATTTAGATTTATGTATCACTATTCGTTTCTACTGACTAATAAAAGTGCCCGACAAAGGTTTTTAAAAGCCACGGTGGCAAACAACTGAGCAAGCTAGATGACAGACAAAAGATTAGGCTTTTAGACATATAATACAATTGCAATAGTGGCTTCCCCTCTACTGAAAAATCCTCTTCAAAGGCCTCCGGCATTTCTGAAAACCTTGACAAACATGTCACAAAGCATGAACTTGCAGCTTTCAGAATATTTCTGCTGCTGAGGATGTGAAGACGTAACAAGGAGGGAATGTTAATGACTCTTCATCTGAACATGGTAACAAGACCCAATTTTGAAGGCAGCAATTATACATGCTTAGCATCAGCATGTTTGCATGCTGACAATGGCATTAAGCTAATCTGTTAGCTCTTTAGCTCTTAGTTTTGACAATTGTAACTTCTTCTAAAGTCATCACCAAGTGATTTAAAGACATGACTATGAACGATCCCCTACTTCATAAAACAAATGTTGCCTTTAAAGTAATTAACTAAAGATGTGAAAAATACAACAAACAGTGTAGTAACTTTTAATCTAAACCTCATTCAACTGGCCAAATGCTAAAAACACTGTTATCTGCAGTAGCAGCCTGTGGGATAAAGTATAGGAAAGATAACAAATCTTTCACCCATGTGTAGAGGCTTGATTTGCAGGATGTGCACCCGCTTCCTCATCTTATAACTTCTGTTTACTGTGTGAAAGTTGTCCGATATTATGAGTGATTTATGCCGCGCTGCCTTCGTCCTGCAGTCGTGTGAGTCACCCGGAGTTGTTTTACCTCACGTTTGTCAGTGGAGAGTCTGCTATTTCTGTATACCACATGACAAAGGTAATGGGCGCAATTTTTCACCCAGCAAGGATAGAGAGATTGATGACGGTTGATGGGGAAGGAAAGGTGTTCAACAAAAGAGGATGGGGGGGAAATGAGATGCATTAAGACGAAAGAGGAGAGAGAAAAAGTCAATACATGCTCCCCGTCTCTCATCAGTCTCCTCCATTGTTCCCCCCCTAACAGATCGCAGGCCGGGTGTTTAAAAGAAGAGGCAGAGTGCAATATCCAAATCTGTTTCCCACTGGTGATGTGGTTAAGAAGAAGAGTGGCCTTAATGAGATTTCCTGTGTAAGAATGGATAGATGATGCAACACACTGGTAAACATTCAGAATCGGTGTACGTTTACAAAAAAAAGCAATACATTTGGTCAGCTTGAACATTAAATCCATTGTCTTAATACTGATTCGGTCAAAAATGGGTCAAAAAGTATTAGCAAATCTTATATCATACATACAAACAACAATGTTTTGATATTATCAAAGGATCAAATGACTGTGTTACCTGTAGTGATGAACTCAGAGAATGATCTCCCCACTTTGCAGTTTCACTCATCTTTACGTAAAAATGTTTTCCTGTCTTTCAGCTCATTGTTCTGTTTTTTCCATCCCACATCTTCACTGTTTTTGCTTCACTGTCACTGATTTAGTAGTGAATGAAGCAGATAGTTTTCTCCGGAGTTGGTGATGAAAAGGACAAAAACAGAGCTCCAAGAAAAATTCATGTCGGACTCGCAGTCATGGGGCAATGTGTGAATGAGCAACTACTTACTAACTCATTCACCATGTCAATTTAGAAGGTATCAATACATAAAGATTTTCTTCAAAAAGCCACCAAGTGAGCAAAAAGTCAGTTCCTGCAGGTATAAAAATGCTTAAAAACCTTTTTAGCTCTTTTCTTGCTCTCACCTTCACACAGACACTCACAAAGATACACACTTGTATAAATACACACCTCGCTAGTGAGGTCGTGCAACCTGCTGTATCCCAGAGACCCACCACATGACCCGACACACACGCTCAGAACTCCTATACATTTTCAACAAGTTTTTCTTTCATTCCTTGGAGAGTGGTGAGTGGCTGCGGTTCCCCTCAGTGACACGACTTTGAAACACCGGGGAATATGGCGCTGTTATCCAAACTCAGTCTGCCCCCCTGTACAAATAAGTGGTGACCCCGAGATGTGACCCCAGTAGGATAGCCTCAGAATAATAGATAGCTGTGTTACTGATGTCTCTGTGTGCGATTGTGGCTCCTGACCGCACAGAGATTGACTGTGACTGTGTTTATTTTCCATGTTTTTCCGCTTCAGATATTGAACACTGGACCAGGGGTGCCGTCCTTACGCTCTAAACCCAAGAACACAAACCTTCCACCGAGCTACGTCCCATTCACTGGGATGAATCAACGTGCTGAACGAGCCCAAGATGAATCATGTTTAAAGATAATTGCAAGAATTGAAAATAATTGTCTCTTATCTGAGAAACAAAGACTGCAGGGTTTGTATGAACAGAGCAGAGCCTTGTGGACAGCTGCAGTCAGACTGAGGGCCTTTTAATAGATCAGCAGGCCGGGGCATGGGAGTGATGGGCCGAGGAGCCTGACATGACATCGTGTCCAGCCAAAACTAGTTCATTATAATTAGAGGGCCAACCAACACATCAGCTGATTTTAGCTTGTCACAGATACTTTGCTATCGGCTTACATGTCAGCTAGTATAAGATAAAAAAGAAACTTGCTGTGAGGAAATCCTGTCACAACTTCACCTGCTTCCGATGTGCATGGAGAAGTCTGAACGTCTGAAAAGGTGGAAAAAGCTCCAGCAACACTTGGATTATATAGAGCAATTTATTCAGACTGACGTGTTCAGGGCCTTTTCATAAAACCTATACAGAAAATATGTTTCAGACAATATAGGAAATAGTTTTTTGTTATATTTTTCAACTGTAACATCGTTTTCTGCTGTGAACATCTTTGTCATTTCGGATAATTAAAGAATTGTGACCAACATCTTCCTCGTTTCAGCTCCTCGAATGACATCTCATAACGATGAAATCAGAGAAGATATAGAGTTGCATATCATGAGAACAACATCGTATCAATATTTTGCCCAGTCCTTAGTGGGAATTAGCCTTCCTTTACATCAGAATTTCAATTTCCACCGAAGAAATGTCATGAAAGGGCTCTTCTTTAGCTGATGCTATAGGTTCCACACATTCTATACAGCACATTACATAGAACATTACAGAACATTCGAATATACATAAAATAACATTACTCACATTAATATGAAAAATACATTAATATACATTTCATTAAAAGTGTTTGAGTATTGAGAAATTAGCTCCACCCAGTCGGTCTGTTCTCTACATGCCAAATTAATATCACTTCATATATTTAAAAAAGATTTCTGTTTTATTCGATGATTTTAAGGTTAGTCCTCGGGATGGGACATACTGTATGTAGTGTTGTTGTGGTTACGAGTGTTATTGTCATAAACTAAGTTGGTTGAACAGAAATGTGGCCATCTTTTGAGTTAATGCTTCAACAAAAGAAAAAGAAAAAAGAAAATGATGAACATGTGACATTTGCTGCGGTCTGTACCGAACAACCGTGTTTTCTCGCGCATGGATAAGAGGATTTGTGGGCCAGGACATCTCTGCAACACTACAGCACTTCATTATGATGCGGTTTTCTCCTACGTCGTACCATTTTAATAAAAAATTGCGGTTTGCACATAGCCATATTGACATATCTATAATATTTCCATTAATTGTGCAGCCCTAGCTCTGAGTTATTGGCTATAATGATTATGTTTCACAACCAAATCAATCAAATATCAGCACACGTTTTAGTCAGGCTTTACTCATAATGACCTTCTTCACAGAAATCGTCATATGTGTACTCCTACTCACCAGACACAGAGTAGAAGTGATAGTAATAATTGTAGTAGTTACAGCCTGAGCTTTGCTGCTTTAGGAGATGCAAACTTATTTTTTTCTTCTTTTAGAGAAGTCTTGGCCGGAAATTACAAAGCAGGAGATGAGTGGAGAGTACGACATCTATGGGGAATTATCCATCTGTGAGTGATCTCATTTCAATTCCTCGCCATCAGTGCACATGTAAGAAAGTCATAGTTAGACTGTGGCCCTTCGTTATTTTGCGATTCCTCTGACAGAAGGTAGCAGACAGAGTTGTTCTTAAAGCAGAAGGCATTCCAGCTAATAGCCCTGTGTGAATGTAAGCATGAAAAACAACACAATCTGTTTCCAAGTTTTTCACGAAGGCATGAAAAATACCCGTCACCGCCACAGACAAATTATTTCTGTACACAAAAGGCGATGTGAGCGAGTGCGCTCACACACACACACACACTCACACACACACATTTCATATCTGAAACAGGCACATCCGCAGAAATTACAGGAATCTCTGTTACCATGGTCCTGGCAGGGCACTAGTTTTTATTATTAAGTGGCACAGTAGCACATTTCAAACCCTCCACTATAAGCAGCAGCAGCATCCCTTCCATCCTCACCACTGAGGTTTGGATGATGGTCACGACTTTGTGTGCCCAAACCCAGTCCCACGAGTTCTGCGATTGCTTTGATGCATTTTTCAAAAGGGCTGTGACATGAATGCCAAAAACGCATAGCTTCCAATTCCTCCAGACAAGCACACAGTATCCTCGCCATTTCTTCTTTGTCACATTTTCTTTGCCGCCCTGGAATTTCTGATACAATAATATAAGTTCTGTAAAAGAGCCCTATAATGTACCTCTACACTGCCAGCTGACAGAATCGTGGCAGTGCTGAAGTTCTGTTTTGGTACACTTTGTAATGAAACCCCCCCCTCTCTCTCTCTCTTCCTCTTCCTCTTCCTCTTCCTCTGTAATGTTTTGTAGGTTCGACCTGATTTTCTGTAGGTTTGTGTTTCTCTAGGCCGACTAACTTATTATTTCGTTTTTTTGGAGAAAAAAATTCTGCAAAAACCCCATTCTTAACTGCCTGCACATTATAAATTTTTGCACCAACAGTAATGCGTATAAACAGGCTTAAAACACTGTTAAAGCAGTTACGGCTAGACGATTGACCCCTTCCCATCACCAGTTGGTGAGTTTGCCTTTCTCTTTTTTTTTCTGGTATGTCATATCTATCATATCATATCTAATCTCTGATGGCTCTCCGCAACGCTGACAGAACAATGTTTTTACAAAAACAGCCAGAAAATGAAAATTATACTATAATACTGTATTAAAAGTCCCTCCTGCGTTATTTTGTCTTTTGCTCAGCTGACTGTCTGTGAGGGAGTTTCATCATCATTTATGTAATGATATCTTTATATAATACCAGATGCAAAGATGGTGCCCATTCAGACCAATGAAAATTGCTTGCCTAACACATACGCCCAAAACGTTTTCTGGCTTCCGTGTTTACTTCCTGGTTGTGAAGCTCATTGAATTAAAGTTTCCACCCAAGACTTCTAAATCACTTTTCTCAGCTTGAGGTTTTACAAATATAAAACCTCCATGGATCAAAAATGTACAATAGAAATAGTCATAATCGACCTCCAATGAAATTCTTTTTTATTCTATAATGGTGGTCTATGCGGAAAAATGTTTTTTGGGCCGTAGGGATATTTTTGCAGCCGTATCGTAGTCTTTCGCGGGCGGCACTCTCCGGGGCCTGAGTTTCATACACATGGCATAGAGACAGGGACTTCTTGCTGCATTCAGGTATACCTAATAACTCTGAAATCTACTTTGTGTTCTACAGTAAAGCTGTTGGTGCCATCAGGGACTTCATTGTACATGCCCCTAGTCTTGTAAAATCAGAACTCCAAACTCAAATAGCCATGAAGGTTGTTGAACATGTTTTTTCTTATTTTCCTTTGTTGCAACACATAGGCCTACATCTGTCATTATATTCTTGCTCTTTCATTATATATTGCTATTTCATATCCTCTTCTTCTCTATAGGCAGATGTTAACCATATATGCACTGGTTGAGACAAGTTACAACATTGATTTTCTCAGAATCTCTTTCATTTCCAAGCAAAACTGAAATATCCCTAACAAAATTGATATTGAGTCAGTGCTGATACCCAGCTGTGGTCACGTGTGACATCACGAACACTCTGTAAAACAGGGAACAGTGAAAGCGGCATGGAGGCCAGTGACAATGTTAAGGTGGTTACTTTTCCATATCTTTACTTCAGTCTGGCATTCGATCTTAAAAAGGAAGGATGTTCGGATGACAGAAAACAATTATGGACCAACATCCTAAACTCAGGTCGGACTGAATGTCATGATTACATCTCTGTTAGGAATTAATACAAAATCCAGATGTTAGTGTGTGTTTTTTGTCCAGTGTGAAAGGCGTGATAGAGAAAAATATCCATTCCCATTCACACCTCAAGCAATTTAGAGTTGCCATTTACCATTTTTGTACTCTGGGAGGAAGCCAAAGGACCCAGAGAAACCCCCCACATGGGGGAGAACATGCAAACTCCTGACAGACAGCCCCGTCTGGCCGGCGGGTTTGAACCAGAACCTTCCAGCTGTGAGGTGACAGTGATTACCACCGCACTGCTGCTTTGTAGCTTTTGGTTACTCATTACTTTGGTTTCTAGTCCTCAAATTCTGCTCTCACAAAATCATTAAGAAACCCACAGCATGCTTCCTGCATGGTACTCGTTTGTTTCCAAACCTGTGAATTGCCTCACCAGTTAAATCGTGGGCTCATTGACAGCTTTTCTACCAACTCGTCGATCAGAATAAAAACACATCATTACATCCATTTGCCATTATCCTGAAGTACAAAGAAAAGGTGACATCACACTTTCTGTGGAAGAGTTTTGCACCTTCTAGTTTTACAGGTACTGCATTTGTTTAACGCCCGCTTTGGGTTTATTGGGCAAAAAACACTTGTGAAGAAGGTTTTTTTTTTTAAACTGATCGGATCGTTTTTTTGTTTTTTTCTTTCTCCTTACTTAGCATCCTGAAGGTTAAAAATCTTACAATAGTATAAGATAAAAACAAAAAAATACAGCACTTCCACCAGAAATTATCCTCCCTCCATGGCTGCAGCAGGAAGGCACATTAAAAGTCTCCGGCATTGTCAGTGGGGAAACTCTCCACACGCATTATGAATTGACTTGAATGTCATAAATTCTGCCAAATAGCCAATATCATAATATTAGAGGCGACGTCATATCTGAATATGAGAGGAATAATAGCTTTTCCTCCTTCTGTCTGCCGGTCTTGATGAAAACCTCATTTTATTGCCACAATCATAATGGAATTATCTCCAGGTGTGATGAGGGCATTTAATGAAATCATTACAAAGGATTACTTGCTCTTTTTCATGAGCTTATTAAAAGGGCCTTTGTGATAGGAGGCTGAGTGAGAGAGGGTGTTTTTTTTCTTTCTCTTCTGTTGTTTTTTTTTTTTTCTTTTTTTTTTTTTCTCCCTCTCCACTTTGAGTGATTGCGTGTTTGTCAGTCTGGCAGTCGCACCATTTGCGACTGGCATAAAAGCCTGCAGGGAGCCACAAGATCTGATTGGGAATCTTAGGGAAAAGAAGAAGAAGAAGAAGAAGAAGGAAAAAAAAAAATACATTGGCTGCTGCAGCGTTTTATTGATGTGTTTGAACGCAGGGCTCTCATATCCATGCCCTCAAAGCACACATAAAAATGTTTTTTCAATAATCGCCACACTTTGATGCATAGTTTATCTGTTCGGGCTATAATAATGGCAGCTCTCTTTCTTCCTCTTCCCCTTCGTCTACTCTATTTGTGTACATCCTTTTTCTCTTTTTTCTATCTGTTCCTCTTCCTCTCCTTCCTCTTTCCTGTCTTGTACCTCTTGCAGCTCGCCCACCTTTATTGGCCACCATGTGAATTCGCCTCTCTCAAGTACTGAACTGTATTTAACCTGCTCCTGTAAATCTTATTCCTGCATCGCCGTGGGGGGAGACATACACTGTGGACGTTAAGTTTAATGAGCAGCACAGGCAAATCACAGTCGTATCACCATCCATAATTCTCTTTGATTGAGTCCTGAATTGTAAAATCAATGTCCCCTTGCCCCCCGTTTGCTTGTAGTTAATATTTCTCTCTATGACAAAGCAACGCTGTTTCTGCCCTCAACAATCAGCGGTGGCCTGGGGATCGGCCATACGTCAGCGCTCGATGGCAGGTATACCTCCAATCATTCATCTTTATTGTCATTATTGGTGTTGCTGTTAAGTCAAGAGAAAAAGGGAAAAGAGGTGTTCACTCGTATATTTTTCTAATGGCTACCTCATCTGGCTTTAACTAAAACTACTCATTAGGGCAGCACAAGTAATCGGAATTTTAACGAATTCCAATATGGTCATGGGCAAAATCAGAATGTGCAACAGCATATTATGATAAATGATGCACTGTGGTGATTTCCCCTAGAAATGTTCTTCATATGTGAGGAACCATGATTGTTTGGCACAGACCCCAACCACAAAAATCACATCACACATAGTTTTAAACATGAGCTTTAATAGCCTTTACCACTCAACACCCACCAATGTCAGTTTCTCTTCCTTCAACCTAGAGGTCTACACAGAATTAATGATTTCAAAGCATTTTCCAGCTGTTCACACTGTTATTATATCTGTCACAGACTTACATACATGGTGTACTGAACACTCAGGCCACCCTAATGTAAATACCTTCATGACAAATCAATAGGTGAAACATTCAAATGGCAAAAGTTTGTAAAAATGTTATTAGGATTGCTTTGAAATGCCCCAAAAACCCCACCCAACAGAGAAGTGTGTATGTAATGGTCCGCTTATGAATCTATTAAGTCGTTTTTTCATGATGTCTCATTATTTAGTCCTTATCTCAGGAAAACAACAGTTGTTATCTCAAGATAGTGACATAAGTAACTCGTGATCTCAGGAAAACAAATAAAATTGAACTCGTTATCAAGAGAAAATGGAGGAAATAATATCTTTGACCCATGACCACATTTATGGCTCCCATAAGTGGAGGCGGATGTCCATATGTCCTCTCCTGTGTGCTATAACCCATTTATTATATGTGTCTCTTCTGGTCACGAAGGCTAAATACGTGAACTTGATGTGTAAATGTTTCTACTAATAGTTCTGTAGTTTTATTTCAAGTCCTTCTCCGGTCAAAAATGTGTTGTTATTTTTTTCTTTTTCCTACAGATAAATGTTGAAGCTTCACTGTGTAGAATTGTGTGTGCAGAGTTTGACACCAAAAGGCTGTTTTCACATGCATGGCTGGCTGCAAGTGGAAACTTTCTCTGTGCTCACTGAAAATCTGATTAAGAGGCGGGCCTATGAGCGTGATTTGTGACATCACAACTAGTTTGTAAGCCAATCCAAGGGCAATATTCAGCGTACAGTGTGATGTGGAAACCTGAAGCCTCCAGTGCACAAACACTGAGAATGGACTCTCTGTAAAATGTGAATGTTTACATACATGTGTGGAGGGGACCTGTAAGTAAAATTAGGAATACAGCACAAAAAAAAAAGACTCCTGTATTTGTATTTACAGTTGTTCCACCACTTGTAAAGTCGATTTCCCCTTTGGCATTGACACAGAAAAACAGCAGCCTTAAAAATATCAAACTACTTGGCGGCTTATTTTGAACAGCCCCAGCAAAAAGATCCAGTTTAATTACAGCTCTAAATTCCCCTAAAAAAAAAAAAAAAAAAAAAAAAAAAAAAAAAAAATTAAAGCTTTCTAGGATATTGCTCATTTTCTCCTTCTGCTGTTTGGGATAAGAGCTATGATTTA